>ML250384.1:0-12586 GCA_005239495.1 Nicotiana undulata | reverse complement strand
ACGCACACACACACACTATTTGTTATAAATTAAAATTATTTTAAAATATTATTTTCTATAGCTATCTTTTATATTTTATAGCAAAATAAGTATTTATGGTATATACTGCCACTGAGGCATGAAATACGCTATTTATGTTTTTCCTCTCTCTTAGATAGCTAGACATACCTATTTTTAAGGTGATTGTTGTTATTGTATTCATGAATACATGGCGCGAATACATGTGAATACATGCGCGTGCAACTGGTCTGCCCTGATTTTAGGCGCTATTTACCGTTGTGTTCATGAATTTTACATCTTCCAAAAATTTGACGAGCGCAAAGCACAACACAAAATTATTGCTCGCCAGTCAAAGATAGTATAGTTTAATTATCGTCTCCCCAGGGATGAGATTTAAACAATGTTCGAATAATCTTCAGTTGATTACTATCCAGGAAACTTAACACTTGATTTGATGACTATTACTACGATTAACTACTAAAAACCAAGCAAGTAACGGTTGATCACATAATACAACAGTATAGCAACGAAGAAATATCAATGATAGAATAAGGGTATTTGACTAGATATGTGTAAGATAATTGACTTGGGATCCAATTCTTGAGTTAATTCACTCTACAATACTGTTGATTCTCATGAATGCAACAGATAATCAGATTACACTTGAAGTTAATGTTCCTCATTTGATTAAACGTTAATTTCAGGTCAATCCAATTGAAGCACGCTAAACAATTGCAACAATAAAATGATGGTTATGATCTAAAGGGTAACTTCTCACGAATAATTCCCTCTTTTTTTTTGGCGATTAACAATTCAAGAGGCTCTTTCGATTACCTATTTGAATCACGAATTTATACTACAACATATGATGTAAACCAATTCAATATAATGCTCTATTTTTTTATTAAGCAGGAAAAGAAATAATTCCACAATACGGATTAAACTCCATCAATTAATTCTAATAATTATCAAAAATCGAATCCCTAATCAAGTTATCAAAACACCGTATTTATCAACACCCTAATGAAAATTACTCCATAACAATAGAGTAATACATCTCAAATAAGTTTAAGAACAAAGAAAACATCAAAGCTAATGATTTCGGTACAAACTCACGTATTGCACTGATTGCAGGTTGTATTATTGATGAATTCTTGAGTCTTACTGCCTTCGTTGGTTCTCCAATATTTTGTAGGTCAAAAGTCCCTTCAAAATCGTATTTTTGATGTATTTTGCGTAGAAACAAGCCCGGATGAAACTACATTTTCCTAACCGAATTGGAAATCACTCTGACAATTTTGCATAGTCGCGCCGCCCTATGTGGCGCGCTACTGAGGAATTCCAGAGAGCTCGCATTTTTCTTATCATACTACTTTTGCACTATGGCGTCGTGCGTCGTGCGGCGCGGCGGCCCATGCGGCGCGGTAGTGGTTTTTTCTCAAGTGAATTCATGTGTTCACTTTTTGATATTCGTACTTGGTCCTCAACCCCCGAATGTGATCCCGACTTAATTTCTTGGGCTTCTACTCAGACTTCAAAACTCCATCTTGTTCGATTTTTGCTCCAAATTACCTACATAGCTCAGAATCATTCCGTACAAGGCATAAAATACGTAATAAGTGTAATTTACTATAAATTAAGCTCAAACACACATAAAATGCAATAATTAGAGTGCAATACTACGATTAAAATACGAGTTTCTAGCCTTCCATCAATTAACATGGCTAAATCAATTATGCCAACTGAATAAATTATCACTATTGATAAACTTTAGGTTTACATCATGATGTGTGCAATTATCAGTGAACTCTAAGTTTATTATGGTATGGGTTCTTGTATCAATCAGTTTCTACTTTATTGTGGCATTCTTTTGTTTGTGTAGTACAAACTAGAGTATAAAGTGGGTAGCTTTTCACATAAATATCACCTCGCTAGTTGTGATCACCTAATTTTTTACCATACCTAGGATTTTTTCAACACTTTATAGTATGTAAATAATTTTAAGTATAATCTAAATATTTTAACCTTTATTTCATTTTTTAATAGGTTTTATTTAAGAAATAAAATCACAAAAAAAATTATATGTTCTTGATTTAAAAATATTTAGCTAGTATTTTCTATTTTTACATTTAAAAAAAATTGAGAAAAAAGAGCCAATCAAGTTGGGCCACTTGCCAAAAGATTCTTACCTTATCCATTCCCAAACTAATTCACATGCACTCACTATCACATTCTCTCTCATGCACATTTTATTCCACAAAAATTTTACGGACATGGGGATAGTTTCAAATTTTTACTTAGGATTCCCTCACCTCACGATGGAATATCTCTATTTATAAACACACACATAATAGATGAGAGGGTGTGTGACGGGAATAAAATAAGGATGGGGACCACACGTTTTGGCTTTTTTCTGCTTCTTCAAGGTGAGATCTTTCTTCTTAAGAAATACACACACACAGAACAAAAAAGGCTGGCCACACCCTCTGAAAAAACGATCTCCATCGTTACTCTTCAGAAGAGAGAACGAACAACCATAACAAGCAGACAACCCCAAGAGAAAAGAGAACGGCCACCCCTCTCGACTCCTCTCTTCCATTCTCTTGTTCAAGAGGAAAGAGCAGTAGCAACTCAAAGAAAATTCCAATAACCCCATCCCTTCATCACCAAAATCAACCAACACCCAATACTCCGTTCCGAGATTTCAAACACTGCCTTTCCTTAAACGTGGTGAGATTTTCAAGATTCGGTCGGTTTCGAAGCCCCATTTCCTCAAATGGGTTGTTGAAGCTCTAATACAATCCAAAAGCACACCCCTGAAGAACCCCTATTTTCTGCTTAAAATGCCCTTAAAAGGGCGCTTTTTTTTAAGCTCAAAAACGTTGCCAGACACAACTACTAACAGCGACAACAACAACCCTGAAAATCAGTTCCAAAAACAGCCCCAAACCGTCCTAAAATCACCTAAAACGTTCAGTCCGTCAAGGTCGTCGAGGTCGCCATTCGGGTCGCTTGAGGTTCGAAATCTCCGGTTCGAGATTTTGTTGCTGTTCATTTTCTCCGGTCGATTTTGACAATCGAAATCCGACTTTGCTGTATACATTTAGAGTTTCATATCACTAAACATAAGTTTGAGAGCCCTAACGTTAAATACACCGAAAGCGGGATTCACTCTGTCTATGATTATCAAACTAGTGAGTTAGTTCATAAGGAGAAAGATGGGACATATCAATGGACTATCAAGCCTAAGGCTGTCAAATATGAGTTCAAGATGATGTTCATATTCCCAAATTAGGAGTGATACACCTAAAGTGTTTGATGAAAATGAGCATTTTGCAAGGCACTATATATTTGGATCTTAAACTATCATTATTTCAATTTTTATTAGCGTTCTTTGGATTTAGTTTTGATTTTTAGATTGTTAGTACTAATTTTCATATTATGTGATGTGTGAATTGATGTTTATTTTCTGTTTCCATGTCAACTGTTTCTCCTAATATGCGAAGGCCTACCTAGGAGTATATATAAAATGAATGGCTTCCATTTTCTGTTAGAATGTAATCTCTCTGCTTCATATATGTTTTCCCCCCATTATATAATGTTACCTTTTTAAGTATTGCAACTTAGCATATATATAAGTGCAATTATCGTGGCCATGGGTACGGTTCCCGTGGCATGGTCACGATACATAATCTTCAAGTCGAGTGTGTGTTTCACGTGACTCGACCATCACGTCAAATAACAATAAAAATAAACATGTTGTATATCCTGGGTACGGTTCCCGTGACACGATTGACAATGTGTATAAAAACAAACGAGTGTGCGACATCACGACTTGTTCAAATATTTTTCCATAAATCATGGCCTCACAATCAAACCCAAAGTAGTTTAAGGAAAATAACTCTTTAACATCGTAGTTTGCTTTAGGCGCATAATTAAATCATCACGGTGATGGGTAAAGTTCCCGTGGCGCAGTCGTGATACGTAATCCCCAATTCGGGTGCGCATTTCATGTGACCAGATCGTAACTTCAAACAATAACTAAAATAAAGATGTTGTAGATCGTGGGTACGACTCCCGTGACGCGATTCACAATGTGTACAAAAAACAAACGAGTGCGCGACATTGTGACTTGTTCCAGAAATAATTCCATAAATACCAAAAGAGGTGAAAAGTTTAAAAATGCACATAGGTTTTTAGATATGTAATTAATCAGATAATTAAGCCAATCAGTAATATTTAAGCGACCGTTCTAAAATCATGGAACCCTGGAATGCCTAACACCTTCTCTCGGGTTAACAAAATTCCTTACCCGGTCTTCTGGTTTTTGCAGACTTTAAACGGAGTCATCTCTTCCTCGATTTGAGATTTTAATAAACCGATGACTTGGGACACCATAAATTATCCTAAGTTGCGACTCTGAAATAAATAAATAATCCCACTTCGAAAAATGTCACTTTAATTGAAAAAACTCCCTTATACCCCTTTGAAAAAAAAGAGGTGTGACAGCTCTGACGACTCCGCTAGGGAAAAGTAGGGGTGTTTATGGTTCGGTTTGGGTCGATTTTTCCCTAAAAAGAAACCTAACCAATTAAGTCGGTTTTTCAAATATTGGAACCAAATCAAACCAATTAAGTCGATTTTTTATCGATTCAGTTTGATTCGGTTTTTCGGTTATTCATCGGGTTTTTCTTAAATATGAGACATACACTACCAAACGCATATTCTGGCGACTACATTTTCAATGTAACACTATCAAATCAAATTCTCTTCGATAAATCTATCATTTACCAAGATATATATAAGATAATTGAATCATATAGTGATGGNATTATTTTTAACACGAAATAAATTTTTTTACTTAGCAAAAGAAAACTACCAATAAAACTAGAATGTAAAGGCAAAGAATTAGATTGTTATTCGCAAAGAACTAGGCTAAAAATATAAATGACTAATATGTACCATAAAATTTTATAAACTTTTTATAAAATATACATATATATAGGTGTAATAATAAATTTAAATATCTATTTTTATAGTCGGTTTGGTTCGATTTTTTCCGGTTATTTTTTGATTAAAACCAAAACCAACCAAACCTAAAAAGTATCGATTTTTTTGGTCGGTTTGATTAGGTTTTTCAGGTTTTTATGAACACCCCTAGGAAAAAGAACCCAGAACTTCTGGTTCTGGGTTCAGAATTCGTGCTTAGAACAACTGTTATAGTTGACTTTTGTTTATTATTTGATTTTTTACGTGTTTGAACCCAATATGTTAAATGCCGCTTTGATATTGCTTGAACTGTATAATAAACTGTTACAAAACCCATCTTCTCTCTGAGTCTTCCAAATTTTATGGGAAGAGCACGCTGGCGTGACTTCTTTTCTGTTAGTGTCATACCCTAATTTAGAACGAGGATCAGATCAATTACAAAGTTGGATGCCCTTTTGGTTACTGGTACGTTGCCCCCCTTCGACTCGAGTTGTCCGCTCGGGTAAGCCAGGTCTAGAACAATACACTCAGGATTTAAACTTAGAATGACATAACCTCATGCAGGATCACTAGTAGGTACGTCTGTTTGCATCACGTGCATTTGACCTTGGGGACTCAACACAGGGGTTTGGTTTGTCTAGGACAGGTGTACCCAAATTAAAAAGACCATCCTGATCCATCTTACGTGCTACTTGTGCATTTATTTGTTTCGATTGCATGTTGACTGACTGCTAGAATAGGGAAAGAAAGGAAAAAAAACAAAAGTGAGAGGTAGGTATTTGAAAATTTTAGAAACTCTGCCAAAATTTTGAGAAAAGAAGAGAAATAAAATAAGTGAATGTTTTCAAAAGTCATGTTTCCCCTGTTCCGTCGAAGGACATAACTACGCGGGTATGATTCTCACCGGATGTGAGATACGTAGTCAAACCTCATCGGTTCCGGCCCCAATTTTTTAAAAAACCAAAAAAAAAATCCTTTAATTCCTTCTTTAGGAGTATTTTCTTAGGAAATTCCAAACAAATAAAAGAAAAAAAAAGTTTTAGAACCCAAAAATATTTTCTTTGTAGAAGTGTTTCATCCGAAAAAAGAAGAACACTCAAATCAAAATCGCAAAAAATATTTTCTAACTTTTTATTAACCTAATTTCAGGAAAAAAAAAATCTTTCCTCCAAAAAAAATTATGTTCATTCTTCTTTCGAAAATTGAAAAGGAAATTCAAGATTCAAAAATATTTTCTTCTTTCTTTAGAAGTATTTCTTTCACAAATTCAAAATAAAAGTCCATAAATACAAAAATATTTCATTTCTTTTTAGAAGTTTTTTTTCGAAGTCCAGAAAGAAAAAAAGGCAAAAAGAAAAAAGAAAAAAAAAGATATTTTCTTTCTTCTTAGAAGTTTTTCTTTTCAAGAATTCTCAAATAAAAAGAAAAATCAAAATCAAAAATATTTTCTTTCTTCTTTATAAGTCTTTCTTTTGAAAATTAAAAAGAAAATCAATTAAAATAAACTCAAATCAAAAAAGGAGAGTTAGTTTATTTCCTTCATTGTTGATCTTCCTAAACTACGCAAGATCTGATTCATGTTCCCACAAGATACGTAGGCAACCCACATCAGGTTCAATCGAATGACTTTGAAATAAAAAAAAAGAAAATGAAAAAAAAAAGAATGATAATAAGGACTGACTGAGTCCATTATAACGTGTCTTTTGTTTTGAATTGTAAATAAAGTTTGAGGTGGTCGATTTGTGGTAAGCTGACAACACAAAATTCAAGGGGAAAATGACAATTGATATTGAAACTATTACGAGAAGTCATGAGACTCATGGTCAGAGGGTTCAACAAGAGTCTATTGTGGTTGAGGAAAAAAGAGTATTGAAATAGAATATGACTTAAATGCGTCAAACATGGGCCAACAGCCAAGAACTGCCTTTTTCTTCTCATGGTTTCCCAGAGTTCACATCCATATCGACTACTACAATTTCGGTCTCATTGTTTGATCAATCATGTACACCTGGTTGAATCTTTATCCCAGATGTACGACTATAGCTGGAACTTCTGTTGCGCGCTCCCAAAATGTGTCGTTGACAACCAATCAGACAACCACTACCGTTATGCTCGTCTTCACCATCCCACATCTGACAGTGGTACAAAAGAAAACTAATGAGTCACAATTTGCTACCCAGCAAGAACAGTACCACTCGTACCTATTTTATCTTCCCGCAAAGATTGAGAAGCTTGCCCCAAAGATGGCACAAGAAGAAATGACCCAAAGACTGAAAAGCTTAGAACAACAGTTGAAAAACATGCAAGGGTTGGCATGCCAAAAAAGTATTGCCTTCAAGGATCTATGTATGTTCCCTGATGTTTGTTTGCCCCTTGGTTTCAAGACTCCCAAGTTTGAAAAGTATGATGGGACATGGAGACCCCATAACTCACCTGTAAAGGTATTGCAATCAACTAAGAGGTGCAGGAAGAAATGAAGAATTGCTAATGGCTTATTTTGGGGAAAGCCTTACGGGGGTAGCCTATGAATGGTTTATTGATCAAGACACCTCTCACTGGTGTGCCTGGGATGACATGGCCCGGGCCTTTGTCAAACAATTCCAATACAACATCGACACCGTCTCAGACCGCAATTCCCTTTCAAACATGAAGAAGAGACAAACTAAAAGTTTCAGGGAATATGCCATTAAACGGAGAGATCAAGCGGCTAGAGTTAAGCCACCCATGGATGACCACGAGCTAATCATTGTCTTCCTTTAGGATCAAGAGCCAGATTATTTTCAAAACATAATGTGTGCAGTTGGCAAGTCCTTATCGGAAGCAATCACACTGGGGAGAATGGTCTTAAGACAGGCAAAATTATAAGTCAAGCAGTTCTCAAAGCCGCAACTCAGGCTGTACAAATTGAATCGGGTAATATTAGTAACATGAACGAGAAGGATGAAGAAACCATGATGGCAACAGGGTTGAGAAGAGGTCCTAGGAGAACATCTCGAAAGTATGAGCAGCTTCATCGGGTTTCCCATGACTCCCCGATCACTACTATCCACCTCAGAAACCACAATGTTTTATTAATCCACCTCAATATGTCGTCCAACCACCAAGACACCCCAGAAGGTGTGCACCAACACTACAAAATCTCCACCAGCCTCCACAAAATTTTCAAGTGCCCCATAACCCACATCCAAGCCAGGGATATAGAGGGGAACAAAGGTTGAAAGATAATTTTACAACAATAGGATAGTCTTATGCAAGCTTGTTTGAGAAATTAAAGCATTATGACATGATTGCACCTATTTCTCCAAATCATGTGGACCCACGTGCAAGAAGCTTTGAACCTTCTAAAAGGTGTGAATACCATTCCAATGCCCAAGGCACAACGTTGAAAGCTTTTGGGATTTAAAAAGAGAAATAGAAAGGATGATCCAGGAAAACCTTATTGTGATCCAAGACAGCGACACCCAGAATATCGCGCAGAATCCTTTACCTGCACATGATGATGCACACTTTGTGAGGATGATGCGTGGTGACAAGGAGTATGAGAATCCTCTTGGGAACTTGCTGAATGAAGTTAATGATTATGAAATTGGAAAAGGCACTGCTGATTCTGATGAGCAAATTTATGGCTTAATGTCAAGCTTAGCAATTGAAAAGTCATTCCCTCCTACCCAAGAAGGAATCTTGGTAGCTTGTTTTGATTTATTTTCTATTATTTGGATTATTTCGGGGTTGCGATCCATATTTTATCTGTTTTATTGAGTCAAACCCTTCTATCCCTCTACTCTGTTTGTGTCAGTTTTGTTTATCTATTTTGTTGCTATTTTCATTATCCGGATAATTTTAGGACTGAAATTCGGATTTTAGGTTGTTTGTCTTGTTGTTTACTCTGTGGAATACAGTTTTTCCTTTTGTGTCATTCCATGGTTAGTTCTTTTCCCACTAGTTTTAGTGATATGACATGCATACGAAATTTTTGGCCAGATCTTAGAAAATTGATTTAAGATTGAATTGGACAACTAAGAACAAAACACTTTTGAGGATAAATAAAGATTTGAACTACTTTGGATTAAGGTCGAGTAAAATTCACTTTTAAATCATTGTAAAGATCGAGCTTGAGGATGTTTAATCAATTGAGACTTGGTCAAAAGTTTGACATTAATGGATGAAAAGTGTATTTCGACCACGACACACCAAGAAAGTAGACATGTTCATCAATGCTATGATCACGCAAATATAATATGTTTCGGCGTTCTCGAGGCCGGGAGGCCCTTTTTCTACTACCCAAATACTTTATACCCTTTGTTACCCCTTTTTAGCATGTGTTATTTTCTTTGACCACCCTCTTTTGGAATCAAGTTTAGAGTCAATAGTAAAAAAATGAAAAAAAACAAGAAAAAAAGAAAGGTTGTCCAGGAGTACAAGTACAAACTGGGAAAATTCTTAAAAAGTTCGGGTAAAAGGAAGAAGAAGAAAAGAATAGTCAAAGGTCCATGCCCCCAAAAAATAAAAGCCAGGGCAACTTGTCTTTCACACAAAAAAAAGAAAAAAAGAAAAAGGGAAAAAAAAAGAAAGAAAGATAAAAAATTAGTTTGGCCAGATGTTTTGAACTACGTTTGACATGATTCTTTTAGAAAGGATACGTAGGCAGCCTTACACGGTTCAGTCCAACTAAATAAGAATTCAAAAAAAAAAACCAAAAATCCCCAATATCTGAAACTGGGGCAAAGATTTTATTTCACTTTTGAAAGAGTCGATTCCAAGAAGCGTAAGTCTACAACCCCTCATTTTGAGCCTTCATGCTGACCTTTCTTTCCAACCCTATCTAAAAACCTTCCAAATAAAGACCTCCTGATATGCCTTCAAGAAGGTCAAGAGAAGCATGCAATGAGCAACGGTTGTCACGCGACATAGAACACTGTCAGCTGTTCACACAGGAAAAAAAAAATGAATAAAAAAAAAAACTTACTAGTGAAAACCCCCACGAGCATTGTAAGACGACGGTAAGCAAAGATTATTAAATGAGAGAGATTTGTCGATGGAAACCCCTCGGGACACCACTAGTTGATAGTGAGTCGTGAAGTTGATGCAAAGGATTGGCACGAGCAAGCCCGACTTCAAAGGTAGTAGGAATGGTAAAAGAGAAGATTGAATTAATTTGATAGATTGACCACTAAGTCCAAAATGTATGTCATAATTCATTAAGGCTAGCTATTGAAAAAAAAGAAGAGAAAACCCTTCCCTTTTTCCTTCCCGACAAGGGCATTTCTTGTTGATATTGTTTCTGTGCATCATTGTGTCTCTTCACTTTGAGTCGGTCCTTGTCAAAACAAGCAAGAAAAGATTTCAAATACCAGCTTTTCAGCTGCACAAAGTAAANCAAACATAGATAACTTGTGATTCTCTTTGACAGACAAATTGCTCAAAAAGCAGGAAGTCATTCAAGATATCATAAAAGGTCACCTAAACAAAGATCTCTAGTTGGGATAAGGTTGATTGAGCCACAAAACACCAATGGCATTGGGAGTGAAACAATTTGTGTTGATACATAAAGTAAAGGTCCCTTAAAAGCAACAACAGAGTCTCCCAGCAGTGCAGCCAACTACCAATGTAGTCGCTCATCTAAAAGAGAATGGACACAAAGCCAAGCTGCCAAAGAAATCAAGGCCACAAAGCGACCACCACCTTTTAAAACTGACAAAATTTGCTTTGTTTGAAGCAGGAACAAAGAAATGTAGAGAAAGTGATTCAAAAAAAGGATGAATAATGAAAAAAAAAAGAAAAAAATGAAAAGAAGAGAACAACCGACAAAGGGAAGTTTCTCAAATCTTGCCTTATTTGTCTTGCTAGTGTGCATAAAATTTGCCGTTACTCTTCCCATTTTCCTCCTAAGATAAAAGGACCTAGTCTGATGAATTTTCTCTTATGATCGAAATCTTAGTCTGATGAATCTTTCTCCTAAGATACAAAAAATAAAAAGAACCTAGTTTGATGAACTTTCTCCTAGGATCAAAATCTTAGTATGATGAATCTTTCTTCTAAGATAGAAGCCCTATTCTGATGAATCTTCTCCTAGGATAAGATCTTAGTCTGATGAATCTTTCTCCTAAGATAACAATAAAAAGGACATAGTCTGATGAATTATCTCCTAGGATCAAAATCTTAGTCTGCTAAATTTTTCTCCTAAGATAGAAAACTTAGTTTGATGAATTTTTCTCCTATGATAGAAATCTTAGTATGATGAATCTTTCTCCTAAGATAACAAAAAAAGGACCTAGTTTGATGAATTTTCTCCTAGGATCGAAATTTTAGTCTGATGAATCTTTCTCCGAAGATACCAACAAAAAAAAGACCTAGTCTGATGAAGTTTCTCCTAGGATAGAAATCTTTGTGTGATGAATCTTTCTCCTAAGATAGAAGACCTAGTCTGATATACTTTTTCCTATGATAGAAATCTTAGTTTGATGAATCTTCTCCTAAGATACCAAAATAACAACAACAAAAAACCAGTCTGATGAATTTTCTCCTAGGATCCAAATCTTAGTCTGATGAATCTTTCTCCTAAGATAAAAGACCTAGTCTGATGAACTTTCTCCTAGGATAGAAATCCTAGTCTGATGAATCTTTCTCCTAAGATACGAAGATACAAAAAGGAAAAAATGACCTAGTCTGATGAATTTTTCTCCTAGGATCGAAATCTTAGTTTGACGAATCTTTCTCCTAAGATAGAAGACCTAGTCTTATGAACTTTCTCCTAGGATAAAAATCTTAGTCTGATGAATTTTTCTCCTAAGATAACCAAAAACGTCCTAGCCTGATGATTTTTTCTCCTAGGATCAAAATCTTGAATCTTTCTCCTAAGATAGAAAACCTAGTCTAATGAATTTTTTCCTAGAGTCCCGCCTGGAGAATAGGGTCAGCTTTTGCTTTAGTCGAGTTTAGTTTATAGTTTTCCGCAAGCTCAATCTCAAATCTAGGAGACGCACTTCCTAGTTTGGGTTTTTCCGATTTTATTTCTTTAGGAGACACACTTCCTAATTTTAGGTTAAATGTTTCACCCCTATGAGACGCACTTCCTAATATGGGTATTTCAGGATATAGTTTTAGGAGACACACTTCCTAAATTGAGATTTCACACCTAGGAGACACACTTCTTAATTTGTTTCATTCAAGTTTCACCCCTAGGAGACGCACATCCTAGTCGAGTCTTTAATTTTAATCTCATCATTGCACCCTTCATCAATAGCGTAGGTGATTTATAGTTTCTTCTAACAACTCACAAATCTTCCTAGTGCAAACTGGGGCAGAAAGGTTTGTTTTGTTTTGTTTGTTTTGCTATAGTATCAAGCGTCCACCTGGAGAACGAGGAAATTTGTTTCACGTTTTATGTCATCATCAGGCGCCCACCTGGAGAACGAGAGAATTTATTTCAAGTTTTAAGTCAACATCAGGCGCCCACATGGAGAACGAGGGAATTTATTTCAAATTTCAAGCCAGCATCACGCGCCCACCTTGAGAACGAGGGAAGTCACTTCAGAATTCAACTCAAGTTTCAAGACAGTAGCAGGATCTCGCCTGAAGAATAGGGTCAATTCAAGTT
>ML250382.1:0-85784 GCA_005239495.1 Nicotiana undulata | reverse complement strand
TCGCATAGTGAGGAAGAGAGTAAAAGCACGAAGGGTGATGCCGTGCCATGATTTACATTGATTACATTGACATACATAATGCATCGCATAGTAAGGAAGAGAGTAAAAGAACGAAGGGTGATGTCGTGCCATGTTCCATGATTATTTCATATCGTACATCGCATTGTGAGGAAGAGAGTAAAATCACGAAGGGTGATGCCGTGCCATTATTTACATTTCTGGCATTCACACTGGTTTCCTTATCACTCATTTCTTAAATTGCCTTTTCTTGTCTGCCCTTCATGCTCACTTAACTGCTCTATCTCATCTGTTCCCCTTTAACTGCTCCCATACCCCCATACTTGTCTGCCTATCTCTTGCCTTATTTTTCCATGTTTTGGTTTATAGAATAGGACAGGTTAACGTTGTTGCTAAGTCTAGCCTCGTCACTACTTCGGCCGAGGTTAGGCTCAGCACTTACTCAGTACATGGGGTCGGTTGTACTGATGCTACACTGCACTTCTTAATGTTGTGCAAATCCCACACCCGGACCACGTGGACAGCGTTGAGGGAGTCATCTTCAGTCCACCCAGAGCTTCAAGGTATACCCGCCGGCGTTCGTGGGCCTTGGTGTCTCTTCTACCTTTGGATCTCTTATTGTCTTACATTTTCCGCTAGTTTCAAAGACAATGATGTATTTTCCTTTCAGACTTGTATTTAGCACTCTATAGAGAGTTCGTGAGTTGTGACATCCCAGTTTTTGGGGCTTACACGACGTTCTGTATTTACTATTTCGCTTAGTATTTTTCGAATTATTATTCCATTTCCGCTGTTAAAACTGTAAGGTGTTTTGTTATTTCTGTTAAGATGGTATCTCGATGTTAGATTATCTGTACACGTTGGCTTGTCTAGCGGGTTCAACGTTAGACGCAGTCATGGCCTGAAGGGTGGGATTTCGGGTCGTGACACCCTTTGTCTAGAAGGTTCCGTCTTCTCCCTTCTCTCTTCGCACGTTCTCTTCTTCCACCATTAGAGCTCACACCGAGCTCGTGTCTCTTTTTCTTTCGTTCATTTGTAAATTGGACATGGTATCAGATCCAAGGTATTGGCTTTAGGATCTCGTCGTCCTATTCTTCGTTATTGTACTCATACGATCAAAACTGATTGATATTTTTGGGAATTAGGGTTTCTGTATAGAAATCGATCGATTAGTTATTTGATTTCAGCAATTCGTCTTCATCGTTGCAATCACTTCTCAGCTGAGCTAAATCATGGCCGGAGAAGACGAGATTCCGGTGACGGATAGAACAACCCTAGATTCAACGAGTCTGTTGTATATGCATCCATCGGAAAGCGCTAGATCCATGTTAGTTCCGGTAGCCTTTGACGGAACTGGTTATACATCATGGAGAAGGGGAATTCTCTGGGCACTCTCTGTGAAAAATAAATTGGGCTTCATCACTGGAAAATGTAAAAAATCCAGATTCTGATTACGTTAGCCTCGACCAATGGGAACAATGCGAAGATATGGTGACATCATGGATCTTAAACTCTTTATCTAAGGACCTAGCCGATAGCTTACAATACGTTAATGATGCTAGGGAACTTTGGCAGGAGTTAGAGGATAGGTACGATCAAACTAATGGTGCAAAATTGTACCAACTCCAAAAGGAAATAAATTATTTGAGTCAAGGGAATTTGGACATCAGTGGATACTACACTAAGATGAAGAAACTCTGGGAGGAGCTTAACACACTAAACATACATGCTAAGTGTGCTTGCAAGTGCATATGTGGAGCAAAAGAAAACATGCACAAAGCTGAACAAGATAGAAGACTGATTCAGTTTCTGATAGGGCTAATGAAGTGTATACTATGGTGATAGGAAGTATTTTGATGATGAATTTTCTCCCAAGAATAGCTCAAGCCTTCTCCATTCTCATTCAAGAGGAGAAGCAAAGGGAAGTCAAACCAAGCAATCATTTTTTGATAGATTCTGCTGCTTTGAACGCAAGTGGACCAAGGTATAACAACTTTAGAACAAACTATACCCAACAGGGGAACAATAACACGAATATTGGATACAAGGGAAACCAATTCAACAATAGACCTAGGCCATTCTGTGACTACTGTAAAAGGCCAGGGCACATCAGGGAGAAATGCTACAAACTTCACGGATTCCCACAGAATTTCAGGTTTAATAAAGAAAGAAGGATTGCAGGAAATGTGTTTGGGTCATCAAGTGAAGGTATTACAATGAAGGATGATGGAAGTGGCTGTCAAGATCAGGAACAAGGTCGAACTATGCACAACTTGACCAAAGAACAGTATGGACAACTACTTAATATACTGGAAAGTTTTCAAGGAGGAGGAGACAAATCCACAAGCAATACCATCAATGGAGGAGCTGTGAACTTTGCAGGTATATCAACATGCTCTACTCATTTTGACTCAAGTTATCAATTGTGTGATAGTTCTAATTCAGGTGCTGACTCTTGGATCCTTGACTCTGGAGCCACAAACCATATGACATACAATAAATCACTACTAACCAATATCAAAACCTTAGTCTACCCATACTTATTCACCCTACCAAATGATTACAAGGTTAAGGTGATACTGATTGGTGATGTAGTTCTTAGTCCTACATTCATCCTTAGGAAAGTCCTCAGTGTCCCTAGTTTCAAGTTCAATTTGATATCAATTCACTCTCTGATAGTTCAACTTGATTGTATTGTGATATTTACCAAATATCTGTGTATTCTTCTACATGGCCCTTCACTGAAGAGGCCACTAGAGATTGGTAAGGCCAAGACTGACATGTACCTACATTGCTCAATCAACTACAACACTGGTCCAATCCCCTCTAACTCTTCTAATACATCCCATTCATGTCTCACTAGTAATAAAGATGAGGTACACTCTACAGTCAACACATCTAGTTCATTTCCTTCTTCCCAGTTAGGTAATACAAATAAACCATTGTCTACTATTCCTGTTACATCCACCATGGTTACTCCATCTCATAGTAGTGATAGAAGTAGTTCTCTTACATTTTCATCATTCTGTAAATAATCCAAGCAATAAAAGTGAATCTTGTTTGCCTGATGTTTCTCCTGTTACAGAATATTTGCTTGATCATTTGTGGCATAACAGATTAGGACATGTGCCTTTTGTTAAAATGAAAGGGATTTCCTGTATACCTGTTAACTTTGCACCTAAACATCATTTTCTTTGCCCTATTTTCCCAATGGTTAGACAAATTAGGTTACCTTTTCTAGAAAGAACAACCCTAACCACTAAGATTTTTGAACTACTGCATATTGACCTATGGGGTCCATATCATGTTACAACACACAACAAATATAAATACTTTATCACCCTTGTGGATGATTACAGCAGGTCCACATGGACTCATCTATTAAGTTGTAAGAGCAATGCCCTACACACCATCAAAGCCTTTTCTGCCATAGTAGAGAATCAATTTAATATTACCATCAAAACCATAAGAACTGATAATGGGCTTGAGTTTACTAGCCTTGAGGCCACTTCATTTTTCCAATCAAAGGGCATCATACATCAAAAAACATGTCCATATACACCACAACAGAATAGTGTGGTGGAAAGAAAATATAAATACTTATTAGAAACAGCCAGGGCACTCTTGTATCAATCAAAATTACCCATGTAGTATTGGGGAGAGTGCATACTGACTTCAACCTATCTGATAAACAGACTTCTCTCTTCATCACTCAAAACTAACTGTCCATTTGAACTATTATACCTAAAGAAGCCACGTTACTCTCACCTTAGAAGTTTTGGGTGTTTATGCATCCCTACCATTCTCAAAACACACAAAGATAAGTTTGAACCAAGATGCACTACCCATGTTTTTGTGGGATATCCCTTTGGAAAAAAGGCTACAAAGTACTAAATTTGGCCACTAAAAAGATAAGTGTCTCAAGAGATGTAGTATTCTATGAGAATGTGTTTCCATTTGCTTTGTCCACTAGTTCCAGTAGGGTATTCCCTTCATTTCCTCAAATGAAGTCACATCTTTCAGATGAACTCTTTCCTTCAAATGATATAGAGAGTATTCCATAGTCATTGAATGAAAATCACCATGAAGTGTCACCACGGACCTTGCTAGGAATGAGCCATTGTCTGAATCAAACCAAACATCACCTCAATCTGTTCCTTTTGATAATGATTCCAGAATTTCCCAATCACCTTTGGGCAGTAAGTCTTCAGGAATCTCCCCTGCTAATGACAACCCAAGTGAAACATCCTCTACTCCTCCTCATAATCGAAATTCCATAGCTCAAATTGTATCAACTCAAAACACCTCAGTCTTAAATCAGAATAGACCTTCCAGAACCTTGAAAGTTCCAGCTTATCTTAAAGACTATGAGTGTGCAATCCCTAAACTTCAGCACACTTTTGAGAACCAATCATCCTCCCCAAATAATAGCCAAAGTACACAGTCCTTTTATTTTAACACCTTTGTACCCAAGACACATCATCATTCACTTAATGTTCTAGACCCCACTAGTCAGCATTTGATGGAAACTGCCTCACATGAATCTGAACCTAGTTCATATGAGGAAGTTCCTGTGAAGCCTGCTTGGCGAGCAGCAATGAATCAAGAAATCTAGGCACTGTATGCAAACAACACTTGGGACTTAGTTCCTCCTCTAAATGGAAAGAAGGCAATAGGTTGCAAGTGGGTATATAAAATCAAACATAAGGCAAATGGTAGCATAGAAAGGTTTAAGGCAAGTTTAGTAGTTAAAGGCTATACACAACAAGCTATTGATACCCAAGTTTTCCAAAAATATTATTAAAATTGCATATACCTTCAAAATCATGCATCAATACCAATTGGTATTTTTCTATAATTTTTCCACATTTTCATTAATTTATCCAGCATTTTATTTCCAATAAATAATTACAAATTTGCATCACAAATGATTTCAAAAGCATTTTAATTTATTTTGTATGGTCCTATTAAGGCCAAATTATTCCATAAATAGCCAATTTGGTACCTTCTGGCTATGATTGTAATAACTTTGCAATTATAGCCCATGCATATAATTTTGTGCTATTTTTTACCATAAATTAGTCCTTTATATTTGTAAATACCAAGTAATCATTTTATAGTTAATTTCATGCATAGGATTCATTTTAATAATTAGTAATTATTTAATAAAATTATTTTAATTAAACTATCTTGGTAGTTAAACTATAGCCCATTCCTATTTCAATTTTAGCCTAAATTAATTAACCAGCCCCTATTAAACCAGCCCAAAAACGTCTGATTAAACCAGCCCAAACCCCAAGCCCAATTCCTAAATATTCCCGACCCAGTTCTGGTTAGATCTTGGCCGTTGATCAATTTTGATCAATGGCCTGGATTTAACCTTACCTTAATCAACCTAAAAGAACTACCCCAAACCCTAATTCTCTCATCCTCACCCGCCGTCACTCCTCTCATTCTCTCACAAGCTCCCTCAGCCCTAACCATGGCTTCCATCCGTCGTTGTTTGCTCGCCGTTGATTATGGTGGTTCACCACCGCTCCTAGCCCTAATGGCTCTCCTCCCATGACCGGATTCTTGCTACCCTGAAGTCCTCAAGGGACCAGTGTCCGTTCACTTACCCACTAGGCCTGTGCTCACCATTCTCAGGCCACCATGGCTCGATCGAGTAAGATCTTTCTATTTTTCGGCTAAACCTATGGGTTTCTAAGCCGGTCTCTCTATTTCTAGGTTATCTTCTAGAAAACCCTAACCTCTTCTCCTGTACCTCTTTGATCTGTGACAGATATGAGGCTTTCTAAGCTATTTTGCTTGTTTTTGTGAAAAAACTTTCGATTTTAAAGTGTCACTTCATTTTTCTGACTAGGGTTTCTAAAACCTTTCTTCAAAATGATTTTCGCTGATTTTCTAAGTATTATTCCTTGATTCTTATGTGTTTGATCAATTTTTTAAACTTCCTTTTAACCCTAATCAGTTTTGTTGAAAACCCCTAATTGTTTGGCTTTAGTCTTGGGTTATGAGTTTGTCTTTAATGTTCGTTCATTCAACATGTATGTATGTTTGATTCTCATGAATTTGCTTCTATTAGTTTGAGTATTTTGTGATTTTCGCCTTGGTAACATCTCATTAGGGTTTCCGATTTTGGTTCTGCCTGTTTTTACTCTATTTATTCGTTTATTCTTGGAAGTTTATAATATCTACCTTAAAATTAGTATTACTTTGTTTCATTTGACCCCTGATTTCCTGGGTTGATACTCGTATTCCTATTTCTGATGATTTCCCTATTATTCATGACTTTTAAATTACTGCTTGCCTTTTTACGACTGATTGTATTATTTGCTGATTCTTAATATTGTCTCCTTAGAACTTTATAAACCTAACCCTAATTGCATCCTCTATACATGTATTGTGTTTGAATTATTTCCTTAGATGTTATACTCCATCTATATATGATTTCTTTCCTTATTTGTTACATGTTCTTTACCGTTTGAAATGACTCCCTTAATTAAGGGAAGACTTGGACTGATTTTATTCTTATTTGATTTTGAGTCATATAATCACTAAACAATCTGATTCTTACCTTATTTACCTAGCTTTCAAACTGCTATATATATTGCTCTAATTTACTCTCTTTGGACAAGTCTTCTAGACACGAACTCATTAGTTCATAACTCTCTCATACACTCAAAAACTTTTCTCCTTTTTTGTGTTACTTGCTATTGTTACCGAAATTAGTCGGCTGCAAGCCAAGGATAATTATTGCACTCTCCTGTTCTTCACTTTGTGTATATTCTTCTTACTGGTATGTTCTGATTTCAATTCAAGTTCCAAAACCAATGTGTTTCTCCTATTGCTTCAGTTTATCATTTTACTAATTTATTTCTATCTGTTGTTTGGCTTACCCACATGTGGTTAATTTGTTTTACTTAGTATACTAGTCATGTATTAACCCTTTTAGGATCAGCATGTATATGAACCGGTGGTCTGTCTAAACTTGACTCTACTCTGTTTCTGAATGTTTGTTTACTTGCTACTTAGTTTCTGGTATGCACATGTTTGCAAAGTAATTTGTTACCCTAAGCTGCTCTGATTCTATGTTTAATCATGTCCTCCACTACCTATTATGGAGTTCATGCATCTATATGCATTATTAATTATCCCCTAATCTCATGAACCCCCTACAAGAACTTCTATGTTTATGTTTGTTATGTGTTCACTATATGTGCTCTATGTGTCCCCAAACTCCCATTGACCCTGTGTGAAAAATTGTCGTTTGAAGTGATTCTGATCCTGTTTGCTTTGAGTTACTCTGTTGTTTGTTTGGTTCCTCAAATGTTTACACTATTCTTACCTAACTTATTTCACTACTAAACACCTCTTATATTTTGTATAAAACTTCAACTGAGTCCATTTCAAATTGTTTTCATATCAAAAACCTTTCCAAAACTATGTCAAGCACTCTCACTCTACTCTTAGGTCCTTAGGTTCTACCCCTCCAGCGTGTGAATGCCTTGGGATCCCTGTGAGATCCCTCGTAACTCTGATGCATTGGGGATGGCTCTTCCACACTGCACTTACTCAATTCTGATTATGAAATCTGGGTGTGAGCACTGCCTGGGATCCTTGAGTTCCTTAGTGAACTCTGACATACCCGGGCATGAGAAAGGCTATGAAACTTTGACAGTTGAGGGTATGAACATCTGGTACATTTGGTCCTGCTTCAGGCTCCCTATAGTTTAACTTCTTCTTTTTCTTTATCCATTTATGTAATTTATTCAGCCGGTTTGTAATAATTATTTTGTAAACAGATATTGGGGATGGATAGTGAAATGGGAAGGGTAGCTATATAATTCTATCATTGGGTAGAAAGCATGTCTTAGGATATGCATTACTTCTATCTGCATTAGAACCCATGTTTTAGGACTCATATATTCACACAAATCATGCCAAGCATGCACTAGATATCATGTCCCTAGGATCTCATGTCTATTGTTTCAGCATCCATCCATGTTTCATGTCTCTCACTTAGAAATCCTACTTCTAGGACAATCAACAACGTTAGCATAAAACTTGTGCATTCAGAACCATGCTTTAACAATTCTGTAACTCTTTTTCTTCATTTAGAAACAATGCCTTAGGAGTTCCGAAATTGTGTGTCAACAATTCTGCATTTTGCATATTAGATACCATGCTCTAGGATTTCGTTTGCATTTGCTTAACCACGCCTAATTTAAACTACTGATTCATGGAAAGGTATAAAGCAGTCTCCCGTATAAATATCATGTTTGCTTTAATAAAGACTAGTAACAATCTCTGCATTCTCGTATCACCTAGAACAACATGCTTTTAGGTAAAACAACTTCTGAATTGTTTTAACAATTCTGGTAATTATGCATAGTCCCACGCCTAGGCAAGCCTTAGGTAATCAATTTCTTTAAAACTGAAAATTGTTTCTGTCTAAAGGCTAACAGGTTTAAATCAGTAGGCAAACTGATTTGGACCCTGTTATTGAGTTTATAAAACAAAGTTGCATATTTCTGTGCATTGATATGCACTTAGATATCCTGTCTTAGGATCCTGTCTAATAAAAATCCCTTTGTTTGTGTTTGAGACGTGCTGCTTATGTACATTATGTGTTGAGGTAAGTCTGGGCCTCATAACTGATTTCCTGCATTTGTCTGATCAGTCATATTTGTTCTTTCCTGTCGCCTAGAATTTTGCCCTTTTAGAACCTTAGGGGTTTGTCTAGAACTGCCTATATCTAGAGGTCCTAAAATTCCTCCACGACCATAAGGAATGGACGGGTAACAGCACGCTTAGAGTTCGTTAAATAAACTCTCTTAATAACCGCTAAGGGGTAGGGTAATGGGTAGATATGGATATGATGACCGGTGTGCTGGTGCCACGTGTAGCCCCTCACTGAGGAGTGATTATTGGGAATTGCATTTATGTGATCCTATAGGATAAACAACTTAGGACTCCCCTATCCCTTACATATGTGTGCTTAGACTACGAATCATTTCAAACCATTATTTGTTTACATGTGTATACTTTGATTGCCTATTTGCTACTTGTTTAAATTCACAAAGCTCGTTTGGCCGGGAACCACAATTGTGGAATTTGAGGGGTGCCTAACACCTTCTCCTTGGAGTAATTTCAAGCCCTTATCCACTCTCTGGTTATTCAATTAGTGTTATTGTGACCCTTAATAGGTGCCCTAACGCACCTTAATTCATTAGGTGGTGACTCTTCAAATCCTTACATCCCTTATCCCAAAAAGAAACGAGTTGTCCCAATAATGTCAAAAACCCTGACTGATCTGAAAGGATAGGAAAAGGGGGGGGCGCGACAGTATGGCAAATCTACTGGGGATCCTAGGCTTTTACCATTTTCAAGCTGCTTTGTGAATTTGTCTTTACATTGCTAATATCTGCACCATTTCCCTTTCCCCTTATATTCAATTTAATTGTCAATTTTTTTCCAAGTATTTATTTTATCCAAGAACAAAACTAACATGTTTTCTTTGTTTCCCTTTGTAACCGCTTTAAATTATAACTGATGTATTTACCGCTTTCATAACGTGGAAATACATGACAACATGCTTTTATTGCTTATTTATTGTTGCATAATCATGCTCAACATCATATTCCACTCGTGCCTATACAAATCCTATAGCAACGCTTGATGAGTGGATGCGCTCTTCCTATTTATATCACCCCCTAAATTCGGAAAGGCTTATTTGCGGTAAAACCAGTCGATCGGCGGTGTAGTCGATGGTTCTGTGCCTTCCCCCTAGAGTTGTCCGCTCAAGGGTACCATTCTAAAACCCCATAGAAAACCTTACTTTGTTATACTGTGCATGCATCATGGTCAAACTTAGTCAGGTTAATGTGTCGTCCGCACAATAACCCTTTAAGACAGCCTTGTCCAAAGTCCATCGGGGTTTTCATAATCCGAACGGACACAATCACGTTCTATGCATTTATTTGGAGAACTAAATGCTTGTATAATCATAAGTGTATAAATAGTCGAGTCTGGCGGGGGTAAGGGCCTAACTATTTTTGTCTTGCAGAAATATGAGGCACGAGGTCCCTAGATTCGGTATGGTTAGCAATATCCCTCCAATGCTCCTGAACTGGTGGGAGGATCTTCACTCCTGTGATAAGAAACACTTCAAGAAATACCTGGGCAATTTACCATCTCTCCTAGACATCCAACCCAATAACATGTTTATTGAAGCCGCCACCTTATTTTGGGATAGTGAAAGAGTTGTATTCCGCTTTGGGAATATTGAAATGACACCGCTTCTAGAAGAGATAGGAGGACTAGTTGGGTTAGTTTGGGAAACCCTGGGTTGTTGGTGCCTGAGAATCGCACATGCAAAGACTTTCTGAAAATGATGGGGTTAAAGAAGAACGCTGAATTAGAGTGCTTGAAACAGTCAAACATACCCTTCGAGTACTTGTATGAAAGGTACGGTCACAGCAAATCATACCGTACCTATCATGACGAGTTTGCCATTACATCTCTGGGGCGGCATATCCACCATAGGGTATTTGTATTCATTGCATGCTTTCTGGGACTGATAGTGTTTCCAACAAAAAAGGAAAGGATTCACACTAGGTTAGCCATGGTAACCAAGGTCTTGATGGAGGGGATTGATGGGCAAGCCTTCAGCATTGTCCCGATGATCATATCAGACATTCACCGAGCCTTGGAACGTTGTCAAAGAGGAGCTAATCTTTTTCAGGCTTGCAACCTGGTGCTGCAACTATGGCTCTTAGAACATCTCCAAAAGGGCCAATACCACCAAGAACTTTCGCGAAGGGCTTGGAACGATCACATTGCCTTCCGTCACCCTAAGCGGATGGCATATATTCCCAACAGATTTGCTCAGCCAGAGACTGCCAAAGAGTGGGTAGAGTTCTTTGATAACCTAACTGAGGAGCAGGTACAGTGGATGTTCGAGCGGTTCCCAACGAACGAATTCATCATCAAGTCCGTGGATGCACCACACCTAGTGTTGATCGGGTTGAGAGGTATATATCCTTACGTTCCTCTTCGAGTCATGAGAAAAGCAGGTAGAAAGCAAGTTGTGCCAAGGGTTGATAAGATGAGCCATTTCCGAGCTGACTTCCAGGATGATGATGTTCCCTACAAGTTCCAAGCCCAACATATGCAGCACTGCAAAATCATCCCAGAAAAGAATACTATTGAACCAGACAAATACCATGTTGGGTGTGCACCTCTTTATCCGTCATGGTTGGAAGATGACTTATATGGGGCGGTAAGGCCAGGAATTAGCCGAGGTAATAGGATCATAGACGATGATGCTGAGACTTAGGTCAAGTACAACCGGTTGTGCAAAAGGTTCCATGATTTCGAAAATGAGCATCGGGAAATACATGAGGCCAACAAAAAGTTGATCGAAGAATGGAGAGACATGGCTATCCGTTCCAACAAGAAGCTGGAGTATTTGAAGGGAGGCATAGTGGAGCTGGAAGGAAAAATCATCAAGAGGGTTGAGGACTGCCAGAAAGTCGAGGGGAATGAAGTGGCCAGAGTGTACCTGCTGCTGGGACTACGCGAGCTAGGGAACTTGTTCGATGGGATCAAGGATATCGAATATGGGGAAGGTCCTTCTGGGACTAAGTAGTCTAGGATTACCTTTTCTTGTTTTTATCAATGTAATAAGGCCGAATGCCATTAGTGACTTTATTTTCTTCCTATATTTTAGTGTTGTTTTTAGATTCATCTATTTCTCATTAATGAAATGAGGCATTTGGGCATCTAAGTTCCCCAAATCAACTTGTCTTTAGGCCTACCTCGGGCACAACAGGGCTCCCAGAATTAGGACACGCACTTACGTTTTGCAATATGTGTTTAAATATCGCAAATAATTTTTCTCATGATCCTCACTGACTCGGCTACCTTTTGTTTTTGTTTTTGTTCTCTTTCTTTTGATCATTCCCCTCCCCAAACGTTGGTTCGTGCATTCTGGTATCATCATCATATCACACAAGATCCAGGGGCCCTCCACCTTCTCCTCCTACTAGTCCACCTAAAGGCAAAGGCAAGGGAAAAATGGAATATTTAAGAAATATCATAAAGGAAAGCACAATGCTAGCTGAACGAACAGAAGCTTCTAATAGTCAAGGTACTCAGGTTCAAAACGATGTTGTGTCACAACTTGAGCAAATATTGTTGAAACTCCAAGGGGAGCTTGAACATGTTCGGAACTTGGCAAATATATCTTTCTCACTTAGTGTTCCAAATGTCAATCACCCAAACATTCACAGTCCCGCTCCACCTCAGAATACCCCAAACAAACAAAACCCTCTCGCAGCTCACCACCGTATAACTCCACCAAAAACTCAAACTATTCCACCACAACACCAACACAACACTTGCCACACCCCACTGATCATCCATGAACCACAAAACTCCACAAATGACCACCTCTATGCTCAGGCTCTAAGCCATCATAACAACCCCATATACGTGGAGACTCTACCTCACTCCACCCAATTCATCTCTTACACACCTGAATCCAGTGAGAAGGATATGCTTATTAAGAACTTAGCCGAAGAACTCAAGAAACTGACTAGTCAAGTTCAAGGAGTTGAAGGAGGTAAGGGAATTGAAGGGTAAAACTATGAAGATCTCTACATACATCCCGAGGTTGAACTACCGGAGGGCTACAAACCTCCTAAGTTCGAGATGTTCGATGGAACAGGTGACCCCAGAGTCCATATGAGAACCTATTGTGACAAATTGGTTGGAGTGGGAAGAGACTAGAAGATTCACATGAAATTGTTCATGAGAAGCCTCACCGGAGATGCATTGTCTTGGTACATCAGCCAAGACCCTAAGAAGTGGTCCAACAGGGTAGGCATGGCCTCAGATTTCATGGATCGGTTCAGGATCAACACAGAGAATGCTCTAGATGTGTTTTACATCCAAAACCTCAAGAAGAAGCCCACGGAAACTTTTTGCTAGTATGCCACTCGCTGGAGGTCTGAAGCAACTAAGGTCAGGCCTGCACTAGAGGAAGAACAAATGAACAAATGAACAAATTCTTCGCCCGGCACAGGACCTACAGTATTATGAGAGGCTAATGGTGATTGAAAACCACAAATTCTCTGACATCATCAAGCTAGGTGAGAGAATTGAAGAAGGTATTAAGAGCGGAATGGTTACTAATTTCGTAGCACTACAAGCCACCAACAAAGCCTTGCAGTCTGGTGGTATATCCAAGAAGAAAGATGCAGGAATGGTAGTGCTTTCATAGGGACCCAAATCCCCGTTGATATACCAAACTTCCCCACTCACATTCCAAGCACCCCCACCATATATCAGCCAGCACCTCAGCCAACATATCAACTATCACCCCCACCTGCTTACCAACCCACAACTCCAAGATATTCCCAACCAGCCACTGTTTATCATACATACAACTCCCAACCTTCTAAGTACCAGTCACCTCCAGCTTACTAAAATTTCCCAAGACCACGACCCAACTTCGAACGCAGGCCACCCAAACAATATACCGCTATTGCCGAGCCCATTGACCAGTTGTATGAAAGGCTGAAAGATGTTGGTTATGTCACTCATATCCCAGCTGTAACCTCAGAAAGTCCATCCTAGTGGGTCAATCCAAATAAAACATGTGCGTACAATTCCGGCATGAAAGGGCATACCATTGATGAATACCGCTCACTGAAGGATAAGATCCAGTCTCTGATTGATAACAAGGTCACCCAAGCTAAGGAAACTTCTACCAATGTCTGCAACAATCCGCTCACAGACCACAGGGGTGGAGGCATCAACATGATAGAGATAGAGGAAGAATGGGACCCATAGGGGTCGATCGGGTTGATCAAAGAAGGTTATGACCCAAAGAAGCCAGCGGTCACACTTAATCCCATCATAGTCCAGATTCAACCATCAGGAGATATTGAGGTAGCTATGTCAGTCCCATTCAAGTTTGAAATGGCACCATCTGCAGACGCACATGTGCCGTTTGAGGTAGAAATAATGCCATTTGCCACGGCACCCATCCCATTTGAAGTGAAGGTAGCCGCACCAATTACAGTGACAGTGTCAACCCCACCTCTTTTCAAAACTAACGTTGTACCTTGGGACTACGCAGCTGAAGCAAGAAGGAAAGGTAAGGTCAAGGTAGAAGAAGCTGGTGCAACACAGGGATTGACCAGGACCAGCAGGGTCTATACAACTGAACACTTGGCAGAGTCTAGAAAACATGCTTCCAACATGCCGCCCATCATTGAAACAGGTCTAGATGATCTTTGGAGGAAGGTACAGGTCAAGGAATACTCAGTCATCGATCAATTGAACAAAACTCATGTCCAGATTAGTTGGAAGTCCAAGAAGCAGTCTACTATTTCCTTATCTTCTGCAGAAGCCGAATACAGATCAGCTAGAATGGGTGTTGGTGAAATTGTATGGCTTGCCAGACTTCTTGCAGAACTCATTGTTCCTTTAGCCTTGCCTATTCCCATATTCTGTGACAGTCAAGTTGCCCTACACATAGCAAGGAATCCTGTGTTTCATGAGCGTACGAAACACATTGAAGTGGGCTGTCATTTTTACGAGACCAGTTACTAGAAGGGTTGATTTCTCTTCATCATGTGACTACCAATGATCAATTGGTTGATATCTTCACCAAGTCTCTAACTGGAATCAAGCATTCTACACTTCTTGGCAAGTTGGCAGTGAGCTCCTCAACTCCAACTTGAGGGGGGTGTTAAGATTACACATATTCATTCTTTTATTCTTTCAATTCTTGTACAAAACTATCAAGTGTTAGCTAGGTGTTAGTATCATTAGGTGTTAGATAATATAAGTGTATCCTATAAATAGGACATTAACTGTACATTCTCATTTGAGTTGAATAGAATAAAAATTCCATCTCCCTTTGTCTAGAAGGTTCCGTCTTCTCCCTTCTCTCTTCGCACGTTCTCTGCTTCCACCATTAGAGCTCACACCGAGCTCGTGTCTCTTTTTCTTTCGTTCATTTGTAATTCGAAACATTTCATAAAAATAGTCGTACCAATTCATAAGCTAATTGTGTTTATGAATTTTTAGTTTACTGTACTTCTATAAAAGTTAAGGACCAAGTGTCCTTAACTTTTGAACTTGGAACTCAAAGTTAAGGACCAAGTGTCCTTAACTTTTTAACTTGGAACTCAAACTTCAGGACCAAGTGTCCTTAACTTTTGAACTTGTAAGTCAATGTTCAGGACCAAGTGCCCTTAACTTTTGAACTTGAAACTCAAAGTCCAGGACCAAGTGTCTTTAACTTTTGAGCTTGAAACTTGAAGTTCAGGACCAAATGTCCTTAACTTTTGAACTTGTAATTGTAAGTTGTGGACTTATTGTCCTAAACTTTAAGATGAATTTACTTAGGTCCTGGATTTTAGTCCTAATTTTTTATGTTCTTTTTCCTTCTTTGTAGTGTGTTAATGGAAGGAGATCGTGTTTTCGAGTTTGATGTTTGGCGTAATTCGATGAGCTATTGGAAAGGAGATTTATAGTATAAGGAAACAATAAAAAGTTTTTTGTCGAACAAGCAATGGAAGAAGTTGAGGGATGGTATTTTTGGAAACTTTTTCCGATTACAAAGTGTGAAGTTCTGTGGTAAACTTATTCATTGTGTGTTTCTTTCAGAAATTGTAAGCAATGATCCTAATTTAATGATATTCAAAGTTTTTGACCATGAAGTGAAGTTTACACGTGAAGCGTTTCATATAATTACTGGTTTGAAATGTTCTTCTTCAGTGGACTTCAAAGTTTTGCGTGAAAGAGAGAATAGGCTTTCGAAAGTCTACTTCCCTGGAAAGAATAGAATTTAGTTAGGCGATTTGTTTAATTTTATTACTAGTCACCCAGATGGTACAACTGCATCATTTGTAGGCAGCGATGATGATGCGGTGAAGTTCGCAACAATTTATTTTATTGAATCGGTTTTGATGGGGAAGCGGAAGAATCGAAATGTGTCCGAGCAGTAAATATAAATTGTAGATGACAATGAACTCTGCTCTTCTTTCAACTGGGGCTCTCTTTTTTATGAAACATTAGTAAAATCATTGAAGAGTTGTTTGATGCCCAAACAAAATACTTCAGACAATGAGAATGAGAATGAGAAAGAGAAAGAGAAAGAGAAAGATAAAGACAAGGATAGTTATACTATACTTGGCTTCCCTTTCGCTTTTTGTGTTTGGATTATGGAAGTATTCCCAATTTTTCAGGAAAAACAATTTGTGAACTTCAGAGAATGTGGGGTTCCTCGGATGTTATGTTATTCAAATATGAAATCTCCACAATATGATTCTCTGTGTAAAAATACTTCCATAATAAAAATGTAAATTAATCTGATTACTAGCTATTTTTTTGTTTATGTGTTTTAGTTCTGAAAACTTACGTTTTTTTCTTATATAATAGGTGTATCAGTTGATCGAGGTGGCACCATTTGTTTCTTGTGAAGAAGATGTGGAGCCTATTGGTTTGCAGGTTTGATGGCTGTTTTATTTGCAAAGGACCACACATGGAAACTCAAACGGCTCTCAACTTTGTTTGCTGAAGAAAAATGTGAAGATGAGCCAAGCGGGGAAGAACATGAGTAGGAGACAGCATATCTAGGGCCAATGGTGGTGCTGAAAAATGCGAAAACTGCTTCGTCGAGGATGATGAATTCTTCTGGTGGGGGTGGTTTGTTAGCCCCTTGACAAAGTTCCTCGGCAGGTGTGGGTTGTGACAAAGATTTTCATGATGGACTTGGCACACAACCTAAAAAATTGGGGCAACATCATGACGGGCAACTCGACATGACGGATTATGCGGGGTTGACAAACGCACCTTGAACGGAGGCAAGGCGCATGGCACATGGACGTGCGGTTTGACAGAACAATGACAAGCAAAGCAGAGTCAAAGCGGGGGCAAAGACATGGCAAGACAAGGCAAGGCAAGCAATGGCAACAATGTGGGCAGATTTTACCAAGTCGAGGCGACTTGTCATAGGCGGATAGTCTTGGCTATAGGCGTGGGCGACTAACTCAATATGTGACGAGCTATGATCATGGCATTGGGGCGGAGCAGTGTCAAAGGGAAAGGTTGGGCGTAATGCCAGCCTTGAGCGTGCAGAAAGCTGGCCAAAACAAGCATGCAGTGCACATGACAGGGCAATTGAGCGGTTACAACTGCCCCATTTAAAGCATGGCTGATCATGGGTACGTTTTTAGATCATGGCTGACTTTGTGACTTAGTGCTACACGTTTTAGCATATTTTCCCATCAGTTGGGGCTTGTCAACTGATTGTTTAACCTCCTACCAAGTGTAATTGGGCAGCTGAACTATAAAAATGTGCATAAGTTGTCCCAAATAGGCAGAACTTAGCTTGTGGCATTTGTATTAGCCAAATTTCGTCTAAGTGTTCCTAAGGGTGGGAAATTCATTTTGGGGCAAGGAACTAGGGAGTTCTTTGTCTTGGCCATAGGGTTGGCTTCATTGTGTACTTGTATTCACATTTTAACACAAGTTGGGAAGAAATTCCTGTAATTCTCGTGTGTGCCTTTTACTTTATTTGCTGCCTCAATTCGTCTAAGTCCTAAACGTCCTTAAAATTATTCTAAGCGTTGGAAAGGTTGAAGTCAAGGCTGGGCTTGACTGACGCACAAGGGTGAACCTCGAGCAGAATTCGAGTGACATAAAACACCCGATGACACTAACTATAGTAGCAGGTATTAGTTTGTTGAAATAAGAACATGGACGTAACATACACCATAACAAAAAGAACTACTGCATGCTCCCAAAAAAAAAATATAATAAAAATAATTAACATAAAAGGGAGGAAGAGCAAATAGACAAACTGTGGTTTTTATGTACACACCATAAATTATATTGTTACTTTTCCTTATCAGAGCCCACTTTCTGGGTTTTTTCCTTAGTTACCATATGAGAAGTCTAACCAATTTTTCGCACTTTATGTTTTAACATTTTTCCCGATGGCATCAGTTGAGAAGGTCAAGGTCAACGTGATTATGATATGTGATCTTACTGGCAAGTATAGGAAAGGGGCAGACTATAACTAATCTACTTTTTAAACGCTATGTAAAGAGGAACAATAACTAATGGAGTATTAAACTTAACACATTTTAGTTAGACTGAAACGAAAAGTGCCTATAAATTTGCTCTAATGCATGCTGTTTGAGTACAGAAACGCAACAAAACAAGATATCTCTTTGAAAACTAAGTAGCATTCCAAATATGGCTACACTTAGCTCTTTGGGTTTTCTAGTATTGATTATTTTTGTAGGAATTCTTGGGTCTAGCCATGCCCAGTTACAACTCAACTTCTATAGCAAAAGTTGCCCAAAAGCAGAGAAGATTATTCAAGACTACGTCCAGAAACACATTCCTAAAGCTCCGTCTCTTGCAGCTGCCTTACTCAGAATGCACTTCCATGATTGCTTTGTCAGGGTAAGTATGTATATTTATTGTAATAATTGTCCAAGTTATTGGATTGAAACGGGACTTAAATAGCGTGTTATCGGGATTCATATAACCGACCCCAAATTGTTTGGGATCGAGGCGAAATTACTATTGTTGTTCATATGCAGTAACTTATTTGCTATATTCATTTTCTAAATGTACCTTTTGTGATTTATTCTTTCTTTGTTTTGGGTCTTGGCAGGGTTGTGATGCTTCTGTGCTCCTAAATTTCACTAAGAGCACAGGAAACCAAACCGAAAAAGTGGCAATCCCAAATCAAACACTGAGGGGATTCTCCTTCATTGATGGTATAAAGAAAATAGTTGAATCTGAATGTCCCGGAGTTGTCTCTTGTGCTGATATTGTCGCCTTGGTTGCTAGAGACTCTGTAGTTGTCACCGTAAGCAAAAGTTTGAGCAAATAAATAATTAACTTCTTGAACCATTTCCTACGTATTGTTCACATTCTCTTCTTCTTCTTGGAATAATAGGGAGGTCCATACTGGAAAGTGCCAACTGGTAGAAGAGATGGAAGAATATCAAATGCCTCAGAAGCCTTAGCAGATATTCCAGCTCCAACTAGTAACTTCACCACACTTCAGTCATCTTTTGCCAAGAAAGGACTTGATCTAAAAGACTTAGTCCTGTTGTCCGGTAAGTTAAAATACATATACATAATTAATTTTCTAGCCCACATGTATAAATTTAGGTTTTATTAATAGGACTTGACCTCAGGATCTCTGTCTCTGCTATCATGACGAATTGCGTGACCATCTCGTTGAAAAGTTAGCACACTTTTTATTTACTATATTTCAACATGTTTCAGGTGCTCACACTATTGGAGTTTCTCATTGCTCATCATTTTCCATACGTCTGTACAATTTCACTGGAACTTTTGGTACTCAAGATCCATCTCTAGACAGCGAATACGCTGCCAATCTTAAGGCCAAAAAATGCAAATCCGTTAATGACAATACAACAATAGTTGAGATGGACCCCGGTAGTTTCAAGACATTTGACCTTAGCTACTTCAAGCTTTTGCTCAAGAGGAGAGGTCTGTTCCAATCTGATGCAGCCTTAACGACAAGTTAGACGACAAAATCATACATCAACCAACTAGTACAAGGATCACTCAAAGAGTTCTATGCTGGATTTGCTAAGGCCGTGGAGAAAATGGGGAAAATTGAAGTTAAGACAGGTTCTACAGGTGAAATCAGGAAGCATTGTGCGGTTGTGAATTAATAGTTGTGAGGACACTTTTCATTTTGGTGCCGCGTTTCAAGGATTTTGTATTTTCTGTATATACTTTGTGTGAATGCTTTGAGGTACATTGTATCATGTTCTTTTGTATCTATTCTGTACAATATCTGTAGCTTGATGGTTTAATTGTTTTGGCAATAAAACTGAGGTGCCAAAGGCAGCTTTTTTGTATAAATTGAAAGATTGGTCACTCATCTACATGACATAAATCTTTTTCTTTTTTACTATAGTACAAACTAAGCCAGCAATGTTTTATCTTTCTAAACCAAAAACTTTTTCTCTAGTAATGACAAACTCACAGTAAGAATCAGGCAGATGAGGAGCAAAAACAACGCGTATAAACCTCCGAGTTTGTGTAGTAAAGCAATCTTCATCAGCAACTCTCTCTTCATTTCTTGACAAGAATAATCTTGTATTAACACAATTAGCCCATGACAAACCCAACGCAGCACATACTTTCCTCTCAGATGTATACAAACAAGTGGAATTCCCAATCCTTAAACTATCCGAATCATCAATTACATCCACAACCTGGTTGATTACAACTACTGCCAACCCAAAACGCCTAGCTTGCTCCTTCAATTTGCTTGAAATCTTGAAGAATAAACCCGATCTCTGTTTAAGGTCCCGCGCGTTGTTCTCAAATTCAAAGCGAAACAAAGCAGCAATGGAGTCAATTACAATTAGCTTAATAGGGGGAAAGGAAGGAGGACGGGATAAAAATAAGGAGTCTATTTGGGACAATACGTCGAACAGGTGGTGAGCAGAGTGAAGAGGGTGGGTTAGAACGTTATCTAAAGGATTGTGGAGTGTGGGGAAAGAGGAGGAGAGTTGGTGAAGGCGGCGAAGGGGAAAGGGAGATTCGGAGTAGAGGTATAAGGAGGAAGAAGAAAGGCCGCCAAGAGAAGTGGGGAGCTGAGCGGAGAGGAGGAGCTGAAGGGAGATTTGGGTTTTGCCGCAGCCGCTTTCAGCAACTAATTCGGTAATTGAATTGCAAGGAATGCCGCCGCCGAGAAAGCGGTCTAGAATTGGGCAGCCGAGGCTGCATTTCTGAACGGGGTTGGGACTAAGATGCTGTAGGAGATCCTCAGGTTTCATGAAATGCGCGATTTTCTGCTGATTCAAAATGAGTAATGGTTGTAGTTATTGCTAATAGAGAGAAGAAGGAACTTTCTTATGATAAAAGCAAGCTAATTAACATTAGACGTTTGTTGTGTATCTATGACGTTGATGACTTGGAAAAGATGTGGTAGATGGGCGGATGTAGCATAGCGGTACCCGGTACGAACCATAAATTTATGGATAAATATTTACTAAAATTGTAATAAAAAGTATACTCAGTGTAAATCGATTTTTTAAATTCAATCATAATAATCTTAAATATTAAATCTATAAAAATTATATAATGAATCCACCGCTGGTCGTAGAAGCAATAATCTTTTAACATATGAGATTTCATCTTATTTTAAGCCCAGAAGCAACCCCTTGAAACTGTCTTCCAAGAGGTAAGAGAACTATCCAACTGGAGAATACGGTAGAAAATTAAGGATTTATATATAACGAATGTAAATTTATATCATTATTAGTTTTATTAGGTCACTAATTAATGCTTACTAGGTTATCTCTAGATTATTTACTGCATATAAAAAGAGTAAAAAGATATTTGGTTATATAAAAAATGTTGAATTCCTTTGACATGAGGAAAGATTTTAGTGTAGTGGCAAGAGAGTTCAAAATTTACCTAAGATTATAGGTTTAATTAAATCCTAGGTGGGACATTTAGTGGAGCTTTTTTCGAATTTAGAATTCACTAATGTGTAGTCCTGACTTCGCCGTTGATTCTGATGCGATAGGTTTTTGCTTTCCGTACATTCAAATTCCAATTTTACTGAAAATCCTCCTAGTTAAATTCAGTTTTTGATGGTTCTGGATACTTTGGATAGAAGAGACCCATAGTAATGCCCTTATCTGTTGAGAAACAAATAGGCATTGGACAGTGAGAGATGCAATAACATGCAAGTGACTTCTTGGTTTCAATTGTCATTGTAGTTCCCTAGCTATGTTATTAACAAATTCAATTTTAATGATTTTTTACTACCTTGAAATTATGTGAAAATGTCATATTGGGAATCTTATGAACAAATTAATTTGTGATAAAGCTCATACCCCTAATATCATAAATAGTAAAACAAAAAGGGAAATTATAATGCATGCTAGTCAAACAAAAAGCAACATCTTTATTAGCTTCATGCTTAATGAACTGAATTACAAACTTGCAATACAATAAAGGATTACCACCAATAAATGCATCCACGAACTAATAAGAATAGAAAAAAGAGTACTCACGACAAAGATTTCCGTCAAACATACAATACGAAATGACTAGAATTCTGCGAGGAAAAATAGCTTATCAAAATCCCTTTTAGTTTTTGAGGGCATAATGTTTTCTGATTTCTCCTACTTTCCTGGTAAAGACGTTAATTTTGTCCATTTTTACCATTGATTCTCCAAAATTCTTGAAAAAAGTGGATCCGTAGGGATTTAGTTGGGACAAGGCATAAGTTTTTGTTTGACTATCAGTAAAAAGAGCTGCATCAGATGCGAACAACCCTCTTCTTTTGCTAACCATAGTATAGTAATCAGTGTCGAACACTAAAACATTGTGTAAATTTGTCCACCAAAATCGGTCGGAAATTTCCTCTTCTTTTGCTAACCATAGTATAGTAATCAGTGTCGAACACTAAAACATTGTGTAAATTTGTCCACCAAAATCGGTCGGAAATTGATAACAATCGACCAATTTCCGACCGCTTTTAATTAGTAGGAAAAATGATGGTCGCTAACGTGTACCGACCGAAATCGGTCGAAATTTTCCGACCGAAGTCGGTCGGTTTATTCAAAGCGTTGACTGACTGTCAAACTTCAATTACCGACCGAAATCGGTCGGTACTAATTATTTTTTTTTAATTTTCAAATACAGACTGAAATCGGTCGGAACTTTAAATAAATAATACTTTTATTTAAATAAATAATTATTTGTAAATTATAATAAATTGTTAATTTATTTTTAAAAACAAATATAAATTCATAATTTCCGACTGAATTCGGTAGGAAATTATGAATTTCTAGGCCAAAAAAAATAATTTCCGACCGATTTCGGTCGGTTTTCTGGGTAAAAACTGGGCAAAAAATGCTTGTTTTTAAGCTACACCACATGCCAATTACAACCAATATTCATCCTATAATGGCAGCATTACATTGCTGACATTCAACCATAATTAACCAACATCAACAATTAACTAACTAACAACAACAATTAACTAACAACAACAACAACAACAATTAACCAACAACGCTAATAACAACCACAACAACAATTATACAAATGTTCAATAACAAAATAATATCAACAATACAATCATCATTCAAAAGTAGTATCAACTAAATATTGACAAGTTCAATACTTTGTTTAGCGATACACACCATTCAATGCGTGTTTTATTTAGCATCATCTCCATCTTACCTTCATCATCGGCATGGTTCGAAGGTGACGACGAGAAGGACTTGCACATGGGAAAGGCTCACGAGACCGGGAAATGGGGAAAGCACCACTAGCAAGTTACATCTCCTGGCTTGCATTTGATCTTCAAACGGCGTATGTAGTTTTGATCTATGTTCGAGTCCATGTCACCTTTGCCATTGAAATTATACATGCAGATTGAAAAAAAGGAAAACATTAAGAAAAGAACAAAAGTGCTAAGGATATTGGTTTCTTGAATGAATGTAACTCTCTCACATGTAGTTGTTTCACTAGGCAATTCATAATAATTTACCTGACAAAACAATATATATAATTTTGGTTTCTTGAATGATGTAACTCTCTCACATATGAAATAACCCATAATATATAATTTTCTAAGAAAAATTATACTACCAAATAGTATTTTAATGTACTATATTAATTAGTTATCAGTTCAACAGCATCACGGGCGGCTAAGGCTAAAATATCAGAGCAAGACACAATGCCAGGGCACTCTTTTTCTAAAGCAGATATAGCAGCATTAATCACTTGGAAGCCTCTTAGGCTTTGATTTGAAATTGCATCTTTCTCCACTTGATTACCTTTTGTAGAATTCAGTAGTACTGAACCATCACATCCCTACATTAACAAATGACAGATCCCCTTTATATAGTAGGAGAATCCTACTTTTGATACAATTCTAAATACAGTAAGAAATTTCATGATTGGCTAATTAATCGGCCTCTTCTTGATATGTGCTGGGATTTCCGTCGTGATCCTCGCCCGATGGAGGATATTTTGGATTTTGGTTATTTGGCTCGGTAAGCTTCCCTCGGTCTCGCTCGATCTCTATCTTGCCGGGTCTCGATCTTGGCCGATCTCGATCTTGGTCGGTCTCTTGATCACGAGCTCCTTCGCACCATGGTTCGATATAACACGAGGTTGAACCTTGACCTTGCCTATCATGTTCCAGCCTCGACTAGTCATACAAAGGGCAAACCTGGGTTTGACCGTATAAATAAGTGTAAAAGGAGACTATCATCTTAGCAAATGTGGTGAAAATCTTGAATATTACTATTGTTGAGTGTGTAATACAGTCAAACCTCTCTTAACAGTCTTCCTATATAACAACACTTCACTATAAAAGTCATGTTTTACCGGAATCAATTTTTATATTATGTTATAATATATGTTCTCTATAACAGCACTTCGCTATAATATCCAAATATTCAGAACAAACGAGGTTGTTACAGAGAAATTTGACTGTATATCCAATGGATTATACAAGAGACATGTCATTCGCTTCTTTCCCACATAAACTGAAATAATCAAACACTGTCTGCCTAAAACTTCCAAATTAAATCTTGTTATCCTTTTGTTCTCTATATTAGGCCTAGCCCCGTAAAAAAGCAGCTTCGTGCCCTAAGCTCCTGCTATATATGCGCGTTGTTTGAGGAAGGGCCGGACCACAAGGGTCTGTCAGACGCAGCCTTACCCTGCATTTCTGCAAGAGGTTGTTTCCACGGCTCGAACCCGTGACCTCCTGATCACATGACAACAATTTTACCAGTTACGCTTACGCCAAGGCTCCCTTGGGCCTAGCCCTGTAATGGGTACTTAATATTTAGCAAGCTGTTGAAGGAAAGACCTTTGCATACCTTGTTTTCATACTGGAACTACTTAGTTATGCAGAGTTCCTAGCTAAAAGTGTGATCTATTTCTAGTGAACTTAATTAAAATAGGTGGAAGACTAGGCTGGTATGCCATAATATTGAGTGAAGAACATTTATATGTTTTAGTCGTTAGTTCAAATCCTGAATCTTTCAACCTTCCGGAATCTTATGAATAATATTCGTGAATAAAGCTTAACCCCTCATATTTTTAAAAATTAGAACAAAACTAAAGTTCTATTAATCATGCGTGCTAGTAAAAGCAAAACAAACAATTTTATTAGTTATGTACATGCTTATCCAACTGCATTACAAACTTACAATACAATGAAGGTTTACCACAATAAGATATCGGAAAAGAAAAAGATTATCCACAACGAAGCCCATTATTAAACATAACAATACAAAAAGGATTAAAATTTTGCAAGGGAAATAGCTTATAAGAGTTTCTCTTAGTTTCGGAAGGCACAATGTTTTCTGATTTCACCTTCTTTACCAGTAAGGACTCCAATTTTACCCATTTTTATCATGGATTCTCCAAAATCCTTAAAGAAAGTGGATCCGTAGGGATTTGATTGAGACAAGACATAGGCTTTTGTTTGACTATCAGTTAGAAGAGCTGCATCAGATGCGAACAACCCTCTTCTTTTGCTAACCATAGTGTAGTAATCTGTATCGAAACTCTTGAAACTTCCAGGGTCCATTTCGACGATTGTGGTCATATCTCCTGGCTTACATTTGATCTTCAAACGACCTATGTAGTTCTGATCCATGTTGGGGTCCATGTCACCTTTGCCAGTAAAATTGTACAAACGGCTCGAGAAGGAAAAACAATGTGACATCCCAATAGTGTGTCCTCCTACGAATAAACAAGGAGAAAATAAATGTTATAGATGTTTGAGTTTCTTGAATTAATGTAACTCTTCCACATGGAATAAAATATGAATTTTACCTGATAAAACAACAAGGTCTTTTATATTTAAGCCCAAGGAGGCAAATGTTGTTTTAAGAGTAGTGAAATTATCAAAAGGAGTTGGCAAATTCTTTAAGGCATCTGAGAGAATTGAAACTCTCCCATCTCTTCTTCCCAAAGGAACTGCCCAACTTGGCCCATTAATCTGAAATAACCCATTATAATAGATAAGTATTTGAAGAAATTGATTTAATTTAATTACAATTTAATTAGTTACCAGTTCAACAGCATCACGAGCTGCTAAGGCTAAAATATCAGAGCAAGATACAACACCAGGACACTCTTTCTCTAAAGCAAATTTAGCAGCATCAATTACTTGGAAGCCCCTCAGGCTTTGATTTGGAAATGCATCTTTCTCAGCTTGATTACCTTTTGTTGAATTCAGTAGCACTGAACCATCACATCCCTACATCATTAAGTGAATATGTTATAGTGCATTCGACGTGAAAAAGATCAAACAAACTAAGGTAAATATATAAGGTAGTAAATGGCGGTGCTTAATTACCCTAACAAAACAATCGTGAAAATGCATTCTCAATAAAGGAGCAGCTAAGGTAGGAGCACGAGAAATGTAGTGAGCGGTTGTTTCTTTCACAATTGCCTCCACATTTGGACATGTTTTCTCGTAGAATCCTACTTCTACACCTTGAGAATTAGCAACCTCTAATATGCATAAAATTTGAAGAATGATAAATGAAAGAAACTTAAATGTTGTCATTATCTTTTTTGGACAGAGGATGGGAAAAATCTGAATGTACTTTCTTGCTTTAAGTGATGATTGGGACACTCAAATACATGTCCATTAAATAGGAAGCAGATGGTGATATATCAATCCTTTAATTTGATTTGTTAAGATGGCAGAGTTGCAGGTAGGAAAGCTTTTTTTTTAATTTGATTTTAATATTTAGCAGTTAACACCTTCTAACTGTGGCAATTTTTAATGTTCTTGTTGCTAATATATGCCAAATAAACAATCTTATCTAAAGTTTTTGGCATGTGAAAATTCTTTTTGACAATTGTTGGAGGTGAGACTCGACATCTGGACCTCTAGCTACTTCAATATCATGTTGAACCATGTGATCATCTCATCTAAAAATTTAAATTATTAGAGAGATTAATTACATTTATATTCACTTAATTATATCTTAAATAAAAAGAAGATTATATATGCTAATTTTCTCTTTTGGGTGTGAGCAATTTATTTTGATAGAGGTTTTATTAAGTTTCAATAGATCAACAACTAAAAGCTTTGTTACTTTTCTCTCTCACACACACATCACACCTTTGGGTAATAGGGAGCACAATGAAACTTCTTTAGTTTTCCTGTCTTCTTTATCGGTCCTGTGGAGAAAACTGAGCTTTAATTCTGCAGTGAAAAATTATTTCGACAATTTGGCAGTAATGATGTTTTATGGGTTGAGTGTTGGCCGGTTAAGAACTCACATATACAGAAGATAAAAGTAGCAGAAATGAGGATGTTGAGGTGAATATGTGGGCACACTAGAATGTATAAGATTAGGAACGAAGATATTTGGGAGAAGGTGGGTGTGGCTCCTATAGATGACAAGATGCAGGAAGCGAGACTCGGATGTTTTAGGCATGTGCGGAGGAGAAGCCATAATGCCCCGGTAAGAAGGTGTGAGTGGTTGGCTTTGGCGGGAACGAGAAGAGGTAGAGAGCGGCCTAAGAAGTATTGGGGAGAGGTGATCAGGCAGGACATGACGCGGCTTCAGTTTTACGAGGACATGACCCTTGATAGGAAGATGTGGATATCGAGCATTAGGGTTGTAGCTAGGTTAGGAGGTAGTTGAGCATTTTTCTACTTCGCTCCGGGTGTGAGGATAGACTGATAGGGTTTGTCTTAGATTTCTAGTGGTTTATGTTGTGTTCTTGCTATTCTCCCGTTTTTCTTTACCGGCTAGTGTATTGCGTTTCAACTATTTTTTGTTTTTTAATAATGCTTTATTATTTTTATGGTTTCTGTTGATGGTACTGATATATTGTCTCTTTTGTGTTTTTTATTTTCTTGAGCCGAGGGTTTATCGGAAACAGCTTCTCTACTCCATGGTGGTAGAGGTAAGGGGTAAGGTCTGCGTACATATTATCCTCCTTAGACCCGTTACTTCTGAAATTTTATTGAGTAGTTGTTGTTGTCGTTGTTGTTGAAAATTTGCAAGTAATAATTAGGCTCAATGTTTTGAAACAGTCAAATAAATAAAAGAGGAAGGTATGATATACTATTATTAAATCAAAATATCCAATTTGGTGCATAGAATTGATTTTCCTATAATTAGTTATGGCTGTCAAACGCATTAGGGGAATCTGCAACCAAATCCTCGGTGCCATGCAAATAAAAACTGCTAATCATGTACATTTATCTCTGTTTATTGATTCACTAAACCAACTTGTCTTTGTACACTCTCATCTGCTCTTGAATATTTAATAGAAACACGGCCAGAACAGCAATATATGATTCGCACAGCTTCAGATTTCATATGAAACTATACAATACGATACATAACAACCATCCAAACAAGCTGTAAGTGAATCTGTGAGTGTTGCAATCCGACCATCCATAGGTGCCAATACACCTAATTTCTTAGTTGAAACTGTGTGTCGCTTCAGCCGGTCCACAATCAACAATCAACAATCAACAATCAACTTATACTAATTAAATTGAATTGTGTGGGCAGTACTAGACCATCCACAGTCAGCTATGTCACTAATCTGATTGTGTTTCCTAAACTTCTAAATCCAATTCTATAATCATAGTCATAATTACAACTCTTTTTTCTATAGTCGTGACGTCTGAGTCAGCTTGCGCGCACCTCTCAGCAAATTTCCCAGCATACTTGCTATCTCCCACAAAAAACAAGGTACCAAGTAACTCTATCCATCAATGCTTCGACAAATTACCTAGTAGTATTTTTGCTATAATCGAACGTGAGATCTGATGGTCCCACTTGATTGACCACTATGCATCGCCTGTGGAGAGGATTAATTAGAACATTTAAAGTGACTCAAATTCCCAATTTTAGAAAATTAGGGCTTTACCACAAATTTTTAAGTTTAATAAGATTAAATCTTGTAGAAATCAATATATATGCATGACTCAAAATAGTGTATAGGATCATACCTTGACAGCTTGGAGAGATTGGAGTCGAAATATCTCTCTCTCCTCCCCTCCTATTTCTCACGGTTTGGGAGTTTCAAGGTGAAGCTTAGTGGGCGTTTGAACATAAGAATTGTAAAATTCCGGAAAAAGTGAATTTTTTTACCAAGCTATTTGAAGACTAGAGTTGTTTTTGGACATGAATATAATTTTGGGTTGCTTTTGAGGTTTTGTGAGTGATATAAGTGAAATTTTTGAAAAATAACTTTTTGGAATTTTTCAAATTTTCGAAAAACTCCAAAATTCATTTTCAAGTGAAAATTTGAAAATTTATGATCAAACACTGATTTCGAAAAAAAAATAAAAAAGAATCGAAAAAAGTAAAAAATTTCGTCTGTCCAAACGGGCTCTTAAACGACACAATTGCTCTTTTTATATTTTAGGTTATACATATCAACGGAAAGTTCAGTAGAACAAAGGGTGTGTTACAAAAATTATCATTATTGTGTTTTTGGCAATTAAAGGAGCATTTTATTAATTAGCAAGTGAGAGAAATTCAAGGGAGAGTAAGCCTAATTCAATCAGAGAGATTCAGTAACATGATGAAGAGAAGCATTCTCACACAAAAAAGAGAAGAGACGAGAAAGCATTAAGAGGGAAGAAGAAGAAATTTCTCAGACAAACACTTAGCTTCTTCGTACTTCTCTATGTTAAAGTCCCCAAATATTTTTATCATTTTGTCTTAACCTTACAGGTGGAAGGATCATGGCGGCTCATAATCCAATCTTCTCAGCCGTCTGATTAATATCAAACACCTGTACATAAGGAAAACTTCTAAGAAGCTAAGCTCACATGCTTCTCACGTGAGCACACATGGAAAATTTTCTGTTACACAGTAGACAATAGGAGTAGTACAAATGTATAGGAAAATTCTTTATTTGTTATTTTACAATAGGATATATAATTCTGTATAGATAGGCATTTGCATTATCAACACGACAGTGAAAATGTTTCCACAATTTGTTCTTCCTTTCTTTCATAACAAGAAACAGAAAACTAAACTTTGAGAGAACTAATTAATGTATCCAAATAACCTAGCGTTGGATCTTACTCTAGTACAAAGGCACAAGCAGCTGCAATATTGGCATCATGGCATGTCGCAAGATATGAGTGGAGTGACTTTATGTTTTTTGGTCATTTGTGCAAATTATGTATCATATGTTGTCACATTAGCTACACGTTCTCTTCATATCAGCTATGAATATAATTCACGATAAACTTTAACCCCCTCATCTACTAAGAAAGTAAAACAAAAGGAAAAGTCTATTAATCATGAATGCTAGTAAAAGCAAAAATAATTTAAACAATTTTATTAGTTACACACTCAACGAACTGAATTACAAAATTACGATACAATCAAGATTTACCACCATGAGGTATACTTTAATTTCCGCAACTTATCAAAACAGGAAAAAGAAGAAGAAAAAAACTTATTCACAACAGAGATCTCATTGAACATAACAATACGAAAGTGACTAAGCTTTTGTTTCTCTTAGTTTAATTTCTGAGGGCACAATGTTTTCTGATTTCGCCTGCTTTTCCAGTAAGGACTCTAATTTTGCCCATCTTTATCATTGATTCTCCAAAATCCTTGAAGAAAGTGGATGCATAGGGATTTTGCTGGGACAAGACATAAGCTTTTGTTTGACTATCAGTAAGAAGAGCTGCATCAGATGCGAACAACCCTCTTCTTTTGGTAACCACAGTGTAGTAATCTGTGTCGAAACTCTTGAAACTTCCAGGGTCCATTTCGACGATGGTGGTCACATCTCCTGACTTACATTTGATCTTCAAACGGCCTATCTAGTTTTGATCCATGTTCGGGTCCATGTCACCTTTGCCAGTGAAATTGTACAAACGGCTTGAGAAGGAAAAACAATGTGACATCCCAATAGTGTGTCCTCCTACGAATAAACAAGGAGAAAATAAATGTTATAGATGTTTGACTTTCTTGAATTAATGTAACTCATCCACATGGAATAAAATATGAATTTTACCTGATAACACAACAAGGTCTTTTACATTTAAGCCCAAGGAGCCAAATGTTGTTTTAAGAGTAGTGAAGTTATCAAAAGGAGTTGGCAGGTTTTTTGCGGCGTCTAAGAGAATTGAGACTCTCCCATCTCTTCTTCCCAACGGGACTGCCCAACTTGGTCCATTAATCTGAAACAACCCATAATATATAATGTTCAAAGAAAAATTGTATTTGAAATGCTACTAAATAGGACCAAATGTACTATAGTAATTAGTTACCAGTTCAACAGCATCACGAGCTGCTAAGGCTAAAATATCATAGCAAGATACAACGCCAGGACACTCTTTCTCTAAAGCAGATTTAGCAGCATCAATCACTTGGAAACCCCTCAGGCTTTGATTTGGAATTGCATCTTTCTCTGCTTGATTACCTTTTGTTGAATTCAGTAGCACTGAACCATCACATCCCTGCATGCATGATTATGTGTGAATATTTCTTACTGCATTATATTTGACGTGAAAAGTATTAAACAAACATAGGAATTGAATTAATATGATAAATAAGGCATAAAGTTGCGGTGATTACCCTAACAAAACAATCGTGAAAATGCATTCTCAATAAAGGAGCAGCCAGAGTAGGAGCACGAGAAATGTAGTGAGCTGTTGTTTCTTTCACAATTGCCTCCACATTTGGACATGTTTTCTCGTAGAATCCTACTTCTACACCTTGAGAATTAGCAGCCTCTAATATGCATAAAATTTGAAGAATGAGAAATGAAAGAAACTTTAATGTTGCCATTATCTTTTAATTTTTGGACAAATTAAAGGATGATGGGAATCTCAATGTACTTAATTTCTTGCTTGAAGTGATGATTAGGCACACAATTGCATGTCCTTTAAATAGGAAGCAGATGGTGATGAACATATCAATCCTTTGATTTGTATAAATGGTAGAGCTAGTATTGGAAAGTTTATTTTAACATTTAGCAGTTAGCACCTTCTAAAGTACTAAGCAATATTTAATGTCTTGTTGCTAATATATGCAAAATATAATAAGAAAACAAAAAGGAAAAGACAAGGAAGAGCTTTAATAATTTGTCATGCTACTGTTGTTTGGTTGATTTGTTAACTATTTTGATTCAGTACTCTATCAACCATATCAAGTGCCATCGACGCAAGAATACTCATAGTACAAAAGTCAGATTTAAGGCTAGTTGGACGTACGTAGTTTACCCCCAATGAATTTGGAAGTCTTTACCTATTATGTTGCGGTGTATATAATTTAAATCCTTTTTCGAAACTATTTAATCAGAACATTTTTATTTTTGAAAAAGAAATGTGGAACTCTTACGTCCACCCATTTAAAAGGATAATTTTAGTACTTTGCTTATATTTGACTTATTACATGACAAAAAAGACTTACTTTATTTCTATAGCTGGGAGTATACTCTATTAACGAATGAAGTATCTGGTTGAAAATAAGCTCAGTTAAGGTGTCTAACTGGTCGTTGGCAACTTAAAGGGACTGTTTATATACTTCGTCTTTAAACAACTCAGCACCTAAAAACCGCATACTATATTTTCTTTCTCGCTCACACACATGCATATCACCTCTTAGTTATTGGTAAGACTATTTTTCATATCTTTAAAACCCTAAGAATCTGACATGTTTCATCAAGTTGAATATCAAGTTACCGAATGTCAAGTTTAGTAGCGTTGACATATTAATAAATTATATTGCTTTCAAATGCAGCAGGAGAATATACAACCAACTCCTTCGGCCCCTTGCGAATTAATATGGTTATAATCATATATGCTATTAGAGGCGAGTCCAAAATTAATAGTTTATGACTTCAAATTCTAAAATTTATTATATCTACATATTTAGTTAATAATTCTAAAACCACCTTGGTCCCGTGTAAACAAATTTCTCCACTCGAGCTAGGTTTTTTTAGTTGAGTTAGGTCCTAAATCACGATTAAAAAGAGAGCTTGTTAGATCATAATAATTAAACCAATTTAAATGATGTTGGAAATAGAGTTGAGGAAAATATTATTCACTAACTTAATTCCCTATTCTTCAATTGGGTAGTTATGGATGTTAGGCCTGATTCTCGTTATTCTAATATTGTCCAAAACTAGCTACTTTGTTCTTCAATTGGGTAGTTACTGATATAAAATTGTAAAGAGAGTACCGTGCTATTACTTCTAGGTTTGTATGCAATATAATCGATGTTTGTAAAGTAATAAAAAGATCATCACAACTTAAAAATGAGACAAATTAGAAAAATAGTCACATGAACTCTAAAAAAATCTGGTTGATGTGTTGTCATAAAGTTTGAAACTTATACATGTAAAATACATTTTTCTGATCACAAGCATATGAAAAAATTATCTTTGTGTGATACTTAGACATTTTGAGACGCCAATTTTCAGTTACTCTTGAAGGGGAGCCTTGAGGTAACGGTAAAATTATCTCTATGTGAACCATAAGTTAGGGGTTCATGTTGTGAAAGCAGCCACTAATGCTTGTTTTAAAGTACACTGTCTAAATTACTCCCCTAGGGTGCGATCCTTCCCTGGATTCTACGTAAATGTAGAATGCTTTGTGCACGATGTTTTTATTTTTCAATTACTCGAGACCATTCATACTAATGTACCACATGCACCTTTTTATTTTTTTCCATTTTTTTCCCCGTCTTGGTCTTCATTCTCAAAAGTATAGTTACCTATCAACAAATATCCTCCACTACAATTTGAGTGGTAATTAGTATTTACCTTTGCTAGATTTCTCCTGCCTCTTCTTTAAACAGTGCAAAAAGTTGATGAATTGAATCAGATGTGCTCAATGTGCACTGCAGTCTAGAAACCAAATATTTCGACTATAAGGGTGTGTTTGGTATAAAGGAAAATATTTTTCAAGAAAATATTTTTTTAGAAAATAAGTAGTAATTTTATTCATTTTCTGATGTTTGGTACGCAAATCAAGAAAAATATTTTCTCAAGAGTATTTATAAATAATTTTGATACAATAAACATGAAGCCATAAACATTCGAACCAACAACCTTCCGAACTCACAAATTTCATAAACTTCTTGTTATGAATTTTAAAAAATTTGCAAGCAGCAAGAAGGTTGAATAATAGGACTGAAAAACTGTCTCTAGAAATTTTATTAATCATAGGGCTTTAAATAGCCAAATAAATAAAGTAGTAGACTCCTCCTACAACTAAATTACTAAACTCTTACTATAATTAAAATTCTACTCTTACTATAATTAAAATTCTGAATCTTTTTGTTTGCAATTTTCACATAATGCATCAGGTCTCCACCAACACAAATTTTCTAAGTGTGTTTTCTTTTTGCAATATCTGCAATAAGTATAATCGACTTTTTCTTTTTGGTGTTTCGCATAAAAAATACCCTCAATAACTTTATCTTGTCTGAAGGCCTTTCTTTGCTCTTGTGCTTGAGGAGCACTTATTAATTCTGCAATAGAGATGGTAGAGAGATCTTTCAACTATCCTGTCATCTTTGAAATCTCGCCAAGTAACCTGATTTTATTGACAATTAAAAAAATTCGGTCAGAATACTTAGCGATGGTCTCATCATCTTGCATTCTAAGAGATTCAAAATCTCTTTTCAAATTTAAAATCTGATTTTGTCTGCCTCGTTCACTTCCTTGATACTCCTGTTTGAGTGTTTCCCAAGCTTCTTTTGTTGTCTCACATGCAGTGATTTTAGAGAAGATTGAATCTGCAACTGAATTTTGAATTATAGTTTTGGCTTTGTAATTTTTGGTTTTATCATCTGAATGAGCTTTGATTTGGGCAAGGGTAGGATTTGCAGGAAGTGGTTGTATTTCCCATAGATCATAAGCCTCAAGATAAGATTTAATCTTCATCGACCAAATTTGATAGTTTTCACCAGTGAAAGTTTGTGGAATATTCAAAGAGAGACTGCTGCTTGCCATTGTTAAAAATTTGGTTAAAAATCGGTATGGATAAAAATGGGTATGATTTAAAAGTTGTTGAAATTAGTTGTTTTTCAGCGAATTCAGAGATCCGTCAAGATCAACGGAGGCTCTAATACAACTGTTATGGATTTTAGAAAATATGCAAGCAGCAAGAAGGTTGAAAAATAGGATTGAAAAACTATCTCTAGAAATTTTATTAATCATAGGGCTTTAAATAGCCAAATAAATAAAGTAGTAGACTCCTCCTACAACTAGATTACGAAACTCTTACTATAATTAAAATTATACTCTTACTATAATTAAAATTCTGAAATTTCTAGCAGACTCCTCCTAAAACTAAACAACTAATTATTCTAGAAAACAGTGGCAGTAACAGATGCAAAATCCAACACTTCTTAACCGCAAAACTTTCGAAACCGCAAAATTTCGAACCCGTAAACTTTATAATTTCTAAACCCCTAAACTTCGAAACACATAAACCTCCGAACTCACAACTTTGGAACTTGTAAAAACCTGTAAACCGAAAGATGAAAAAAGTAAAACTGAAAATAAAAATAAAAAAAAATCCGGGGTNGTGGGGGGGGGGGCAGAAAAAAAACGAAAAATTGATAATTACAAAAAATAGTTAATTTTTTTGCGGGGTGGATGGGTGGTGAGAGAAAAAAAATACTTTTTGGAGAGAGGGCATGAGATTGGGTTAAGTGGGTGGGTGTGGGGTGAGTTGGTGAGGGTAAAGAATATGGTGAGAAGTTTGATAAGGAGTTTTGGAAAATGTTTTCCCTTCTCTTGATAAGGAAAATATTTTCCTCAAATTTGAGGAAAATAAGTTGAGGAGGAAAATATTTTTCAAAACATTTAAGCCAACAAAACATGAGAAAATTGAAAAATATTTTTCGAAAACTTCGTACCAAACACACCCCAAATGAAGAAGAAGCGGAGAAGAATAACAAAGCGGATGAGGGGTGAATATCGCTTCTTTAAGTTATATAATTGTTGTGTACTTACTTTATAAATGCTGATTATATTTCAAACGATTGCTCTAAAAATTAATATCTCAAAAATCATCCAAGAAAATTACAAGGGGTTGCTTTTGGAATTTTGAAGTTTTACTTTTTTTTTTATTTAAAAAAAGATAGCTCGATATATAAAGTATTTCGTGTTCACCCAAGATCCCCAAAAAAATCACACCCCAAGATAATATAATATAAGCAACCTACGTTAATATAAATATCAGTAGATGATTCTATGACTTAAACCCTTGATGAAAGACAACTTAAAATATATTGTTGAGCTTGACAACTTATGTCACTTAAAAGAATAATAATGAAGAAGACTAGGAATCTGATCATATGTTAAAGATTCTTGCTTCTAGCACAATGCAAAGATACTTAACATGGCAAAGGTACTAAAGTCAACTTTCGACGGCTTACTTTTATCATAAATAATTTATTCAATAGAAACTATATATTATATATTCTCTCAATCATCATAATTTTGAATCTTTTCGGAGTACAATGGTAAAATTTATATACTTAAAAACTACATAAAAAATATTATAAGTTATAATAATTAACAATTCAAAATATTTAAAAATTATTTATAAAATATATGGTGAAAGCTTATTTTGACTCTCAAATAATAATATGTTCATTCTTTTTGAAATAGAGGGAGTATGTATTTTATGCCGATAGCTCTCGTTAATCGTTTAACAATAGCAGAGAGCATTGCTCACTTTGGAACTTCTTAATTACTTGATTATTCTTAAGAAGGAAACGGATATTTTTGATGGGTTCTTGACCCCATTCACAAATATACGTGTGAGTTATGAAATTTAAGATTTTTTTTTTATGAATACGCACAACGCGAAAGAAATTCATAAGGGAAACACAATTTTCCACGGCTAATCAAGTAGCTCGTCAAGTATCTAAAATGGCAAGTCCGATACTCTATGCGAGTGTAGTCTCAGGCTAAATGTAAATTAAAGCACTTAAGCAGGAATAACTCAAATAGTACAATTAAGTCTTAAATTAGGTTAGTAGTGAAATAGAATCCATATGGAACATGCATACTTGAGAATTGATTGATCTTTCTCCTACTAACAAATCGTATGTTCTAAATGAATTTTTAAGAGAAAAATAAAGAATGATAGCACTATTGATATGTATAAGTCGAGACTTGTTGTTAAAGAGCGTAGACAACAAGAAGACCTTGACTATTTTAAACAAAAATTAGTTCTTGCACTTAATTAGAAGCTTGATCCCCTCTTTCCTATCATAATTATGTCTAGAGTCTAGACATTTGTCAAAAATCAAATAGTTTTCACCTATTTCCCAACATGAATTTGATCAGTTAAAACCTTTAATTAATGAATAGTTTGACTTAGTGGGCTGTTTTAGTTATTATGAATTGACATTAGCTCATAACTAGATTTTCTTTTCTACTTGGAATTTTTGTAAAGATCATTATTTTGGTTAAGCCTTTACAAGACTTTTCCCACTTCAATCATTCCTAGTAATTGAATCAACAATAAAGTAGCTTTCATACACACATGGAATTATTTGATCTCAAAACATTTTATAGATATCTTCTTCAATTGAATATTGTGAGTATAATATATTTTATGTAGAGTATATAGGTGCACAACTATAAAACTAGAATTCTTTTGCTTTGTTAAACTTCTAGCAAACATAAAGATCACATACTTAGAAAACTAATTAAAGTGATAGATATACTAGTGACAAAAATAAAAAGCATACATTTAAAAAACAAAAACAATATAGGAAGTTACAAAAGAAAATCAATTTGTAGTATTTATTTAATCTTTTCTCAAATATAAATTTATTTAATTCCATAAAGTAAAACTGAAAATTCCCTAAAGCATAGTTCTGTAATTTACTCATCAAATCGCTTCTTTTCGTGCAAAACATTTGATAAAGCATTAGAAAGAAAAATACTTTCTGTTGTAAATAAAAAAAAATTGGAAACTTACACAAATGTCCCAAATAAGTCTTAACTTACCAACATCTAGTCATTAGTCATAGACTTATCAAAACTAGCCAAGTACATATAAAAATTAAAAACTAAATAAATAAGGTTCTATCTCTCAAAGAATCACATGCAAAAATCACCTTTCATATTTTTAAGCGTGATTAGCAACATTAGATGCAAGACGAAAAGAAATTTCATGGATAAGGTGATGAAATACAAAAAATAATATACAATATTCCAAAAATCTTAGCAAAAAAGGAATTTTTTTCAATGGGTATAGTTGAAATTCATTGAAAACATATAGATAAGTCAATATACAAAATTTGAGGAAGATTAGAGGTGATTTGGATTGGTTTTATATCAAAATTCGTAATTAAATCAAGTTCAAACAATTCTTCTGCTACACATGTATCTCACACACAGTTATACATGGATATATATGTGATACACAATTGATACAAGTATGATACATATGTGATACACAAATGATACACATATCATATTTTTTTCATGTTCAGTTTATATTTCGTATTTTCAATTCAAACCACCTCAAAAACATCACCAAATCATCCCCAAAATGAGATTCTAAGCTCCTTAAGATGTACCGAATCTATTCTAATAACACCCACTCAAAAAAGCAAAAAATTGATTTTTTTTTATTACAAATAACTAATTGACTAATATTAATAATATTTGACTAATAATAATAATATTTTATAAATTAACTAATTTTTATAATAAACTGCTTATAAATAGATTAGTTTCCCAAAAAGTTATAGAAGGATAAAGATTGTCACGCTGAGTCTTTTGACCCATCAGGTACACGCTCTCCCATGTATCAAGATTAATGACCCGTTGGGTTGGTTTTTCAATTGGAATTTTGGCATGGTATAATAACATACTCGTATAATTGACAGAAAATAACTTTAGTTATAGATATTAATATCAAATAGCCAATATATGTATATCAAAATAATAATATATATATCATAACTTTTTCTTCTTTTTTGTCTATACCAACATGTATATTAAAATTTTATTACCATTCTTTGTATATAAATAATATTATTTTTTGTATATCAATAATATAAAATTATACATATAGTTATTGCTCCCTTTATATCAATATATATCACAATAAAAATATTATATTATTTGTATATCACAGTGTATAGCACATCGGACTATGTATACCAAAGTGGATATCATAAGTTTATTTTTCTTCTTTATATACATCAAAAATTAATTTTCTTTATATACTAAAATATTATTTACTCCCACAATTATATTTATTATTTTCTAGTTTAGAACTTGATTAAATATGCTATATGAAAAATTTATTTTTCTTTTTTGATCAATAATTAATAATTATATTATTTGTATATCACAGTGTAGAACATAATAATAATATGTATATCAAAAAAATTATTTAAATTTTAATTGAAAACTCAAGTTCAAGACGACTCCACATGTGTATTCCCTATTGTAACCCGTGTATATCTCTATGTACATCAGTGATATCTCATGTATATTATGTGTATTTGTGTATATCCATGAAATTTTGTGTTATATATTCGATATACAATGTGATATACACAGGCGTCCAAATATTATTTTGTATATAGATATATAAAGTGATTACACAGACGCCCTTAAAAGCTTGTGTGTGATATACATAAATATACAATGTAATATACATATATCGCAGTTGGATTTTTAGTTATGAGTTTTTGTCTGAAACCAGTTTAAATCACTTATATTATTGATCAAATTTTGTGTATAGACACATTTAGGTATTTTTAATCAATTTCAATCATACCCATTCATTCAATCCAACCAAAAAAGGAATAAAGAAGAAAAATAAAGTAGAAATATATTTTCTCTCTCTTAGTTTTTTTTAATCTTGCTTAAATTTTGTATATAGCATCGTTTAGGTATTTTCAACTAATTTCAATCACACCCGCTCATTCAATCCAACTAAAAAAGAAGAAGAAGAGAGAAGGTAAACAAAGTTGGAATATATTTTTTCTCTCTTAGTTTTTGCTTATGATTTTCTCTGATGTGAGATCAACCTTACCTTTTTATCCTACTGATCTTTTTTGCATAAATTACAAGAATTTATGCTAAATTGTGAGAGTAAAAGAGAAGAGATAGAAGAAGAAATACAAAGAGAAAAAGGGGGAGGGAAGCCAAAATAAGCGTGTAGTTTTTTTTGAGAAAGAATATAAAAGAAAGTAGTTTTTTTTAGAATTTGGCTATATAATGCCAATTATTTGGGGCTATCTTTGCCAAACCTAATATAAGCTAAAAAATTACCAAATTCTATTATGAGTTGTTATAGAATACCAATTCCCATTTTTCTTTTAAATTTTACGAGTTGATTTGGGTTTACTGACACAGCCCATGTTGACCCATTTATTACACGGGTTAGTTTGAGCAACGCCCATAATGACTGATCATCAGATATAGCATTCGCCCAACCCGTGAAATATTGGGCGGGTTGAGCGGGTCAGATGTGTTTGGGCCAAATTTGACAGTCGTAGCTCCAACACTCTCTTCAAGTCCATAGTATTTCTCAGTTATAGCGTCTCTCATTCAAAACCCTTGTAACCAGCTCCACTGAGGTTTTAGCAGAGCAACAATGGCGAAAACTGCAAAAGCTAACAAAAATGACAGTTCATCAAAGAAGAAGAAGAATAAGAAGAGCAGCAAATCAGGTCCAAAACTCAAAGACATGAAACATAAAGCAGCCGCAAAAAAAGAAAACCCTTTCGAAACAATTTGGTCACGCCGCAAATTCGACATACTAGGAAAAAAGCGCAAGGGCGAAGAACGCCGTATTGGTGAAGCTCGTTCTTCTGCTATCGAAAAGGTAATTTTTTTTTGTTTTGCAAATGGCAGCTTATTTGACTGATTTTCATTAATTAATTAACAGTTTTTGAATTGCTAAGGAATAAGGTCCCAATATGTTTTCCGCTTATGTTTGATTTATATCCTGATATGATCATTATTCAATATACTTTTCACCAACCGGAAGTATCTTGGGTAGTGGGAATGGATGCAACCAGAGCCAGGAATTCTGATTCTGAAAAAATCCATAAATGCCACATCTGATATTTGAACTTGCATTTCTCTTATGTTAAGGGGATTCAAGATTTCCTATATGCATAAAAAATATATTTTTACCCTATTTATGCAGTATAAATTTCCGACCATATTCGATTGAACTCTCTTCCTTGCATCTGGTTCTTGCACGATCATTGTTCACAAAAGAAATATATGTGTGTGTGAAAATCTTTTGAAATATACTTTGTATGCATCAGTCATCAATCATCATAGAGGACTATTGAGTGTCAGTGACATTTCTGCACCCACTCCCTTTTTCTTTTCTCTTCCCTCTTTCTTCCTTTCTTGCTATCCATTTCTTCTTATTACCCTTCCTGAGTCGAGGGTCTATTGGAAACAACCTCGGAAACAGCCTCTCTACCTGTTAGGTAGCGTTAAGGTCTGCGTACAGATACTGAGTTTGTTGTTGTGAGTGACATTCTGCACACACTCCCTTTTTCTTTTCTCTTCCCTCTTTCTTCCTTTCTTGCTATCCATTTCTTCTTATTACCCTTCCTGAGCCGAGGGTCTATTGGAAACAGCCTCTCTACCTGTTAGGTAGGGTTAAGGTCTGCGTACAGATACTGGGTTTGTTGTTGTTGTTGTTGTAATTAATAGTTTTTGGTGATTTTGAAATCAATTACAGAGGAAGAAGACACTGTTGAAGGAGTATGAGCAAAGTGCAAAATCGTCGATTTTTGTTGATAAGCGTATTGGAGAGAATGATGAAGGGCTTGGTGAATTTGATAAAGCTATTTTGAGGTCTCAGCGTGAGAGACAGGTGAGCTTTAAAGGTTCTCTTGATGGCCAAAGTTTTGATTTTTATAATCATGTTTAGCATAGTTTAGTGAATTTTTTTAATGTTGTTTAGCATGGAGTAGTGATTTTTATCATGGAGTAGTGATTTTTATCATGGTAGTATAATGTAGTGATTTTAGCATAGAGTAGTGATTTTTATCATGTTAGTATAATGTTGTGACTTTTAGCATAAAGTAGTGTTTTTTTTATCATGGTTAGCATAGTGTAGTGATTTTTATCAAGTTTAGCATATAGTAGTGACTTTTATAAGGTTTAGACTAGTGATATTTGTATTGTTAGCTTAAAGTAGTGATTCTTAAGCGGGAAAATAGTACAAACTCATTTGTGCACCAAGAGTGTCGCCTAGTGGTCAATGAAGTAGGAGGAGAACCATGAAGACTCAGGTTCGAATTCCAATGGAAGGAAAATAGCACTAGGTGATTTCTTTCCATTTGCCTAGGTTTTGGTGGACATAGTTATCTATATATTGTACCGATAGGAGGTAGCAGGTACCGGGTGTGTGGAACAATTGAGGTGCACTCAAGCTGGCCCAAGCACCATCATAAAAAAAACTCGTTTCTAAAGATGATGTTGAAGAAGCGGTCTTTCGGTGGCAATCGTTGAGATTTAGTTAGATATGCTCTTTTAGCCTGGCAAAATCTAAATAATGAAGAGACAGATAGAGAAGATTAGAGCACTAGCAATACATAGAACTTTCCCTCAAAATACACAAGTTCCTTTAAAACTAAAACTAAAAGTTATAACCTAACCAGCTGGTTTCCTGGATATTCGAATACACTCAACTTACATAATCCAAAGGAGAGGGCTCGAACCCCCACAGGGGACCCAACCATTGAAAGTCTGAAAGTAGGGAGTGATACAAATCAATTAAACCCATTTTCAAACAAAGAAAATAATAGTAGAAAAGTATGGAATCTAAGAATTGGAAAGGAATGGATCTTTGCCTGTTCATTTCGTCAGAATTGCCAGATTAACCATTAAACGTTCCTTATGATTCTAGAGGTTTAGGATAGGAAGGGGCTTAAGCTCCACTTAAAGATGCTAAATAAGGGCATTCATTAGAATTTCAATGCGTATTGAGCGAGTAATTAGTTCAGGTCTTTTTGTATGAGATAAATGATTGCATGTTTGTACTAATTTACTTTTGTTGTACTTTTCTTTAATTATTTGTTACTTCTATTGTTGTTGTTGACAATTATTGTACTTCTGTTGCTGTTAATATGCAGGTTAAGTTGAAGAAAAACAAGTATAATCTGTCAGACGAGGATGAAGAGGACTTCGATATCGGTGCCTCATTGGGAAGGGATGATTTTGATGAAGAAGTCCCATTTGATGAGGATGAGGAGGATTATGGGAGAAATGGTGAGAATAATCCTTCTTAGTGTTGCTTTTCTCATCTCTCTGGCGAATAGTTTAGTTTTTATTTATCGTGCAATATTGACGATTTCAACTTCCTTCTTTTGCTCATTTCTATATGTATAAAAAATTGTGTGGAACATACATACATACATACATGTGTATGTGCTCACGCTCATGAGTAGATGCATATATTAGTTGTTTCTGGTCAGGGCCACTAGCATTATATCTAAAATAGTTTATTTAGCCCAAATTGCCTTAATTAGACGACGATATTATTGGTTCTTAGCCAAATCAATTGCTTGTGAATTGGAATTCTTCAATTGACTAGTACATCGACACACACGATGCTTTGTGTTGCAGTGTTGCTGCATCATGCCATACCAGGTAGGTATATGGAGATGGGATTTACTAGGTACAACTATGTACTGGTCTAGCCAGTTTTCTGTGCATCTTGAAGGATTGCAGATTTGCATTCGGGAACATCTCTTGTACATCGCAGTTTCTTCGGAATGAATTTCTTATACACTTACGCTCCTCTTAGCCAACTGAATTGTTACTGAAAATAGTAGAACCAATTAACACTACCTAAATATGGGAAGATTTTTTTTCTTGATAAGTACCTAATGTGAAAGAAAAAAAGAAATTTAAATTTCTAGACTCACTTTCTAGAATTCTTTGATTATATACTTTTCAGGTGTCCCTAATATCCGTGAGTGTGGAGAAGTTTTAATCTGTTATATGTTAGGGTATCATTGTAGACATCCTAAATTTTATTAATTTAATACTCCCTCTGTTCCTATGTGTGATGATGTTTGACTGAGCAAGGAGTTTAAGAATGAAAGAAAGACTTTTGAAACTTGTCGTCTAAAACAAGCCATAGAAAATTCTGTGGATATAAGTCATTACATAAGGATAAAATGAGAAGTTTAAAGTTAACTTGTTAAATATCGAAATGCGTCATTCTTTTTTGGACCGACTAAAAGGAAAGAGTGTCAGAAAATATTGGGACCGCGGGAGTAGTAGATAGTCCAGAGGTCTAATGAGCACGAGGTGCATCAAGTCAATTACTTCAAGATGCAATGTAAAGACCAACCTTTTCCCTCATGTCGGAGAGTTGCAGCAAATCCTGGGCATATTGGTACTTTATCAAATTCTGCAGGAACATATACAGATATTCATAAATCTGATAATTGACTTCAGAAATTGAGCAATGGAGCGCACAAGGCCGGTCCCATTGATTTGACGTTCAGCTGCATTTATCATTTGGGCAATCCTATTTTGCTTCCACGCTGAAATAGCACTAGAACACAACTGTAGTGCGGTCATTAGCATTCTCTAGAATTTTTTGCCCTGCTAATGATGGAAAGTTCCCTTCCTTTCAGTTGACAGTGGACAATTTTCACAACCAAAAGATATTACTGAAATACATCTGCCATATCAACCATTCCTCTTTAGTTTGGTGGATTATGAAAATTGAAGAAATGATATGCTGAATTGTACTATAAAACTTGTGCTGCATGTACTGTGACGTATGCTTGTTCATAGCTATGACAAACTGATAAGCTGAGTGCTAGATAAATGAAAAGCAATTCTGATTGGAATTTGAACTCTAGATACGGGGAAAGATGGAACAATGACTATTTACCATACCTTATCCCAAAAAAACAGGAAAGAAACAGTTACGAATAAGTGGAGAAGGAAAATATGATATGATAAGTGAGGCATGGAAATCCTTAATCATTTGAAATGTGTTATATGATTCTCCTTTGATTAGTTTTAAAGCCCTTAGCCAGGTTTTTCCATTTTATATGATGATATGCTTTCCATTTTGTTTCCTTTGTAAAAGAGGAGCTGCTATAGAATTGTTTTCATGTCACAAGGTCTAAAGGGCTCTATTATTGGAGTGAGCAAATTGTCCCGTTTTCACTTTTTCTTACTAGCTCCTTGGGCAAGTGTTAAGAAGTAATATCGCCATTTTTTTGTTTTCTATTCCTTTAATTCCATTGTGAATAGAAAATGGTCAATAAACCATTCTGTTGTCCTAAAGGTTGTAAGCTTGCCATCCATTGAATAAAGAACCTTAGAGCTGCACATCTCGAAGGATGGAGGTGAAAACTGGCCTTTTCCCTTTCTCAGAATCTTATTACAACATAAAGAATGGAAGAACAACAATTCATTTTCATTTAAAGTAAAGAGACAGGAACGTTAGTATTTAATATTAGATGATGATTTTGAGTTTCCTTTGTTTTGGGTTCGTTCTCGGTCCTTGTGAACTTCTTCTTGTTGCTACATATGGTATTTCTAAATTGTAATGAAAAGAATTACTCTCTCCATCCAAAAAATGACCTGCTATGACATTTATTTATGAGTTAACTGCTCGAATAGTTAAGTATATTGGGTTTGGTAGAGAAAAGTTTAGAATGATACTAGTTTAATATGTAAAAAATGGAGTAATTTGTTGCCAAGATGTCACGTTGGATTTAATATCATATAAATAAGAATACTTTGAACTTGTAGAGGGAGAAAACCTTTTTATTCTAAAACATGTGCTGAGCTTTTCGGGATAGACCAAGAAAGTTGGTTACTGTCATCAGTTCAATGGAGTACCTTTTCACTTTTTGAGTCAGGGTAGGATAACTTTACTGTATATTGTATTTAGGCCTACTCTGTATCCTCTGAATGGTAAGGATACCTATTTTTCTTTTGTTGTCAGATGATCCTCCTTTTTGGCAGTTACTGCATAACAGTCTTAAGTCTATGTACATTTGAAAGAAACCATGAGCTTTTGATGGGGTTTAGAACGACTATGTACATTTGAGGAATAGCTTCTCACTTTTGGTGCACCAATGAGGTTCCAGTTTGTGTAAAAGAATTGGTATTGTTCATATGTTGTAGATTCTCTAACTTCTTGTACACTGTTTGTTTACTGGAGAGTTTTCCGTTACTGATAAATTATTTACCTTCTAAAAAGGCTATGAAGTCCTTATATAGTAACACAAGTTTGGGGCAAAGGAGAAAGTTTTCGATGGTCTTGATGCTCTTGGACACTTATAGACTAGCTTCTTCCTGGACTTTAGGGCAGCCCCGTGCACTAAGCTCCCGCTATGCGCGGGGTCCGGTGAAGGGCCAGACCACAAGGGTCTATTGTACGCAGTCTTACCCTGCATTTCTGCAAGAGGCTCTTTCCACTAGACTTTGTTTTATTCAACAACACAACAACAACAACCCAGTAGAATTCCACAAGGACTTGGTTATATTCAAAAAATAAAATAAAATAAAATGAGAAAAACCATTATCTTAAACCTAGCATGGCTGCCAGCTAGAGGATTACAATCATGATAGGATTCAATCTTTATCAATATCTTGTTTACAGTGAAGGTGGTAATGTTCACCTTGGATTTTCTGCTATCTCGCATCTTAAATCGATCTAGTATGATCTGCTTTCTCGTAACAGCTGTCTGTTTCTGTGCAGATAAGTTAGCTATCTTGGGACACCTTAACTCTCATGGATCTCAGAATGCCCTAGCAGGTCCAGTGGAAGCAGAGGAAAATGTTAGATGCTTCCTCATTTTCACCTCCTCTTGATGCATATTCCCTGCTCTATTTTGGAGTTTACTCTATCAAGCTGCTAACAAATGAAATAGCGGATATCCTTCTCCCTCTAGGCCTCTACTATGATAAAGAGCTTACTTAATTGTTACGCTGACTAATGTCGCATGATTTCACCTTGTAACTTAAACTGCTGCTCCATGCTTTTTTTTTGGGTCGTACAAAAAGAAAGAAATCAAAGATGCTTTGAAGGAAGGGCAGATCTGCTAATAAGATCAAATATAAGTGTCTATATCTTTTCGGTTTTTGGTGTATGTTGCTTAATGTACATGTTATTGATGCATTACTAGATCTTCAGTACCCTACAATTGTAAAAGATATGAAAGGTGTATAGAGACTGAGATATTCTTTTGGCTGTACAGAGTACAGACAGCACCAGCTTGGTGCAATTTCATCAATAAATTCTTTACTTATCAAAAAAAGAAATTGTTGTGCTCCTCCACCTAAGCTGTCAGCGAGCGGTGGTATGCTTTGACTGATGATGCTGAACTAGCTTTTATTTCTGATAAGATGTCATTTACACATGGGTAACAGTACAATTACATATGAGAACACTGCTTTTGGTGGCTGCCGGTAAAAACCTGGGTCCGAAAGAGATAAAAATAAAGATTGTTATCAAAAGAAACAGGTTCTTACTTTCTTACTGGGAGCATGCATCATTTTTGCTTGGGATAATAGTCACAAACATGTCTCGAAAGATTCTCTTTGTTGTTATTTGCAACCCATATGCCGTTCTGCTCCTGATTTGGGTTACCATCTTATTACAGAGGCAGAAAACAAAGAAAGAAGTGATGGAGGAAATTATTCAAAAGAGTAAATTCTTTAAGGTTTGTCATTGTTTAATGTCTTATTGTTGCAATCTGATAAGAGAATGGTTTGTTTACTTGCCATATGTTTGAGAATTCTTTCGTTTTTCCTACATTGTTAGGCCCAAAAAGCAAAGGACAGAGAAGAAAATGATGAATTAACTGAACAATTGGACAAAGACTTCACATCACTGGTGGAGTCGAAAGCCTTATTGTCACTGACCCAACCAGACAAGATAAATGCTCTGAAGGCTCTTGTGAACAAGAACATTTCAGTTGGTAATGTGAAGAAAGATGAGGTAGCTGATGTTCCCAGAAAAGCATCTATTGGAAAGGTATAAAGTGGGGTTTTTTTTTCCGATTGCCGGATACATACCTGATGGATATCGAGCATCCTAGTCTTTCCTCCTTTCATATGCCTTAATGTATTTTGTTCACCATCTCTTTTAGGTTTCTAGTGCATCATCCATGAACAAATTACCAATAATCTTTCTTTTGATTATATTAGATTTGTCTATGTTGACCACTTTAGATTCCTAATTTGTTTCAGGAAAAGCCTGACACTTATGAGATGCTTGTTAGTGAGATGGCACTGGATATGCGTGCTCGCCCATCAGACCGGACGAAGACTCCTGAGGAAATTGCACAGGAGGAGAAAGAACGTCTGGAATTGTTGGAGGTATGACTGCTACGACAGAATCTAGAGCTCCTTGTGTCTCTTTATACCATGCATTACAAATGACAGTATTTGGTGCATGATGGAGAAAGTGGTTACAGTTCAATTAGTAAATTGCACAATTATTTTCTAGGGCAACTCAAGTCCTTTTGACAGTGTTTTCTATTTGAGGATTGAGGATCCTGTTTCTATTGATTAATTTTAACATAGCTGCTCTAATATTATCTGTATGTGCTTTCAAGTGGTTGTAATGTATGACTTCATTGATTGCTGGGTGTTTGATGTTCTTGCACCATCATTAGTGTTCTTTAATGCCTTCATCAGGAAACTGGCTACTGTGTATTAGTAGTGATTGCTTTTTCGAGCACTTTCGCATGGTAATGTTCTAAAACACAATAAATTCCCTTAACAAGGAAATTTAGCTGGATTATTATTTCAAAGATCTAACACTATTACTATAGGCATCGTTTTGGTAGGATAAGGAGCATTTATGTTTTGGGTATAGTAGATATTTTCTAATCAAAACTTCTTCATTTTTCAGCAAGAACGTCAGAAGAGAATGGCTGCTGCTGATGATGAGAGTGATGAAGATGGAAATGGATCTGATGATAACAGTAAATTGGTCAAAGACCCAAGAACTGTATCTGGCGATGATCTTGGGGACGATCTCGAGGAGGTGCCTAGAACTAAGTTGGGTTGGATTGGCGAAATTTTGAGAAGGAAAGAAAATGAACTTGAGAGTGAAGATGCTGCTTCTAGCGGGGATTCAGAGAGTGAGGAGGACGATGGTGAGGATGAAGGAAGTGACGATGGGGAAGACGAAGGAAATGATGATGGAGAAGATGAAGGAAGTGATGAGTATGATGAAGAGCAAGGAAAGACACAGACTATTAAGGACTGGGAGCAAAGTGACGATGATATTATTGATACTGAGCTAGAGGATGATGACGAAGGTTTTGGTGATGATGCTAAGAAGGTGGTGAAAATAAAGGACCATAAGGAGGCATCCATCAAGGGAAAACAAGTTGGCACTTTACAAACCAAAAAAGAAAAAGTGACGGTGAAGCATCGACAAAACGAACTTCCCTATACAATTGAAGCCCCCAAAACCCTTGAGGAGTTTACCTCATTGATAGACAATTGTTCTGACGATCAAGTTATTGAAGCAATTAGGAGAATTCGTGCATTCAATGCAATAACTGTAGCAGCAGAGAATAAAAAGAAAATGCAAGTATGACACTCTGTTCTCACTGTAATTTCTTTAAGATTGATGTTTGACCTCTGAGACTTTCTTCCTTCTCCTTTGTGTGAACAAATGGTATGAAGTTTTGCCCTGAATTTTTAAGAGCATTTCACCATTTAACTGTATTTACCATTACCTATGAAAATATAAATTAATGAATGTTCATGTGAATATATCTGTACGTTGATCGAAACTGCATGTTGTGTTGTTAGATGATAAGGTTATGGGTAGTTGTGAATTAGATAAGTCTTTTTTGGTGGGTAAGTCTTTGCTACCTCAATTGCTTTATAAGTAGCTTGTTTCTTTCGTCAGGTTTTTTACGGGGTATTGCTGCAATATTTCGCTGTGTTGGCAAATAAGAAGCCATTGAATTCCAAGCTTTTAAATTTGCTTGTAAAGCCGCTTATGGAGATGAGTGCAGCGACTCCATACTTTGCAGCTATATGTGCTCGCCAAAGGCTACAAAGGACAAGGGCACAGTTTTGTGAAGATCTTAAAAATACAGGTTGGGTTGGATAACCTTTTGTTTCTTTAATTGTTCTTTCTATCTCAGCTTGCATTCCTTGGCTTTACTTCTTGTGTTTAATTCATTTTGTCCATACTCACAGGAAAAAGCAGTTGGCCATCTTTGAAGACCATCTTTCTGCTGAGGCTTTGGTCCATGATATTTCCATGCTCTGATTTTCGCCATTGTGTCATGACTCCTGCTATATTACTAATATGTGAATACCTTATGCGGTGTCCCATCATTAGTGGAAGAGATATTGCAATTGCTTCCTTCTTGTGCTCTTTGCTGCTAAGTGTAAGTGGATACCATGTTTCATTTATCTCCCATGTGCTGAAATTGATCATTTGTTTAAATTACGAGCGCTGGAATTTTGTTTGGTAAAGTATTCTGTGCCATCAGAGCACATATTGTTTCCGCCTGTATAATCTTCATCTTAATCAAAGCAGCATCTAGACTTCTGGATGTGTAGTGTACTGTCTCAGCCTAGTACATATCTTCTTACTTTATTAATAGTATGTGTGCTGTAGTAAACTTCTGCAGCTTACCCTCCTTGGTCTAATTTCGTCATTCATCTATCTTTGAAACAATTTATAGTTATCTCCTTTGTTTCTCCCTCTTTCTGCTTAGTTTTTTGATTAACAAATTCCCTCTTCCCCTGCCTAGTTTTGTATTTAATACATCATTTTAGTCCAGTGTGAGAGCAATGATTCCTTAGAGATCTAGTTGCTTTTTAAGTCACGGCTTTAATTGCTAACATTTTCGATATCTTGCTCATTTGCTTGTATATCTCTTATTAGTTGCATTTGTGATCTTCTAAAGATTTTGATATACACACGTGTTGTTTCTCATGCTCGAGATATGAATTCATACCCTAGCTTTGCTTGTTTAAGGTGTAAAAGGCTTCAGAAACTTTATTAGTTCTCTTCACAATCTCTAAGAGCTACTTCTGATGTACCTCTTGTACATGCCTGCATACACTTGATGTTGTTACATATATTCAAATTTACCTCATCAAAGAAATAGAAAAAAGCTTCAAAAATTTTTGTCACCTAAAATTTATAGGTGTCAATCGCAACAACAACAACAACAACAAACCCAGTGTAGTCCCACAAGTGGGGTCTGGGGATGGTAGAGTGTACGAAGACCTTATCTCTGCCTTTAAAAGGCAGAGAGGTTGTTTTCGGTAGACCCTCGGCTCAGGAAGGGAAAGGGAAGGGGCAATAACAAGCAAACCAATCTGACAACCGAAGCGAAAATACAAAACTAACGCTAAGTAATGCAATCAGAAAACCGAAACAAGGCAGCAACATAACAGCAATCTAGGGATAAAACACGAAGGACACTAAGTGATGTCAAAGCTACTATGACAAACAAGGACAACACTCGGCTACCTAACCATCTACCTTTATTCTCAACCTCCACACCTTCCTATCCAATGGTCATGTCCTCAGTCAGATGGAGCAATGCCATATCTCGCCTAATCACCTCTCCCAAATACTTCTTCGGCGTGCCTCTACCTCTTCGCTGGCCCTCCAAAGCTAGCCTCTCACACCTCCTCACCAGGAATACGTGCCTCTCCTCTTAACATGCCCGAACCATCTAAGTCTTACCTCCCGCAGCTTATCCTCCACAAGGGCCATACCCATCTAGGTGTCAATCTCAGATTTTTTATTTGGTTGTGTCTTTTTTTTGAGAACAGGAAATTTGGTAGACGGTCTTAAATTTCACTTTTCCTTACTCATAGGTAATGTCAGAATGCTGTTATTTAGCATCTCGCAATTCGGTCTCTTTAGTTCTTTGCAGGTTTAAAGAGTTCATATGAAGAACTTATTCCCATATCATTTCGTTTTGACACCAATGCACCTGGGCAAATTAGAGGTTAGGTAACCCAGGTAGTGATATAGAAGTGCCTCATGTATCCAAGTGATTACCAATTTATCCAATGAGCTGAGCGAAGCCCACTGTCTAATACTCCCTTGTTCCCTATTTGTTATTACTTTTGTTGTCTGTTCCAAAAGGATTGCACCGTTTTATATTTCAGAAGTACTTAACTTAAACACTCATCTTGTCATTGGTACGGCTTTGTTGCAATCTCAACTGGAAATGAAAAATAATACTTTAACTTGGTACGATGTGTAATTTTTGTAATTTTTTTCTATTTAGCTTATTATAGAAATTCTTTGTTTCTTCCTTAGACTTTGTGTTCGGTCAAACACAGTCAAACAAAATGGAATAGAGGGAGTATCTTGCTAAAGTCACTCAACATTTAGGTTCAGGTAGTGCTTAGGACTTTTTCAGGTTAATGGAACCAAATTATTTGCAATAGTCAACTAGTCATCCCCCTTGCACCTGAGTGACTGCACTCGACTCAAGTTGGTTAAGGTAGCTATGTGTGATTTATACTCAACTGCTGGTCAAACAGCACGTGAAAATTAAAGATCGGTTGATCGTAGGAACGCACATTTTGGGATTAACTTTTGGTTTTTATTTCGTTTATTCTCAAAAACATTCTTCCTGGTTGATAGTGTTTGCAATTACAGAATGATCATATGAACTTAGTTCTCCAAGCTTATGGATATCAACTTCTTGCCCTGCAGGTAATTAAACAATCTCAGAAGTTTTGTCCCGAGGCTATAGTATTTATTCAAACTTTGCTGATGGCGGCTTTAGACAGAAAACAGCGGTCTAATTCCCAGGTTGGGCTTAGCTGAAGCTTATGATGTTCTTCTTGCTAATCTAATTCTTGAAGCTGTTAACCATCGCCTTTGTCTTATTTTGCAAATACTTTTTATTGTCATTGGGATGTGTTTTGGTTGCTTCCTTCCACTTGTGAATTGACAGGCATGTTCTTGTGCTGCAGTTGGATAACCTTATGGAGATCAAAGAACTTGGGCCTTTGCTTTGTATACGCAGTAGCAAAGTGGAGATGGATTCTTTAGATTTTCTTACGCTGATGGACTTACCAGAGGACTCTCAGTATTTCCACTCTGATAACTACAGGTCAGTTAGCGTTCTATTGACATGCATATGGACAAATCTATTAGAGGAATCCCAAAGTTGGTTAAATTGTTAAATATGGCTCTATGTTAAGATACTTGAAACAAATTAGAAATATGTTCAATAAGTCTCTGTCTAGGTCCATTCAAGATGTGGTTTGTTATTCTAACTTTCAATATCCTAATATTAATTGTCAGTCAGCTGGTTAACATAACAAGTATCTCTGCTTGAAATTCTACACCTAATTTGCTTTTTTGAGAACCTGGAACTTGATGCGATTTTATGGTTTCTCATTCAGGGCCAGCATGCTTGTAACAGTTCTGGAAACCCTGCAAGGATTTGTAAATGTTTATAAGGAACTTATTTCTTTTCCTGAGATTTTCATGCCACTTTCAAAATTATTATGCAAATTGGCTGGAGAAAATCATATTCCAGATGCATTAACGGAGAAGATCAAGGATGTTTCCCAATTAATTGATACGAAGGCTCAGGAACATCACATGCTGCGTCAACCCCTGAAAATGCGGAAGAAAAAACCTGTGCCCATCAGGATGCTTAATCCGAAATTTGAGGAGAAGTAAATTACTTTCTTACTGCATTATCTTAAATTAAACGAATCAAATTGTTTGTTTCCTATTGAGCTTAATCATCTTCTGATCATCTACTCCTACAGCTTTGTCAAGGGTAGAGATTATGATCCTGACCGTGAGCGTGCTGAAATGAAAAAGTTGAAGAAACGTCTGAAACAGGAAGCTAAAGGTGCTGCACGTGAACTGGTAAAGGATAATAGGTTCTTGGCCGAGGCGAAGGAAAGAGAAAAGGCCCTACTAGCCGCAGAAAAGGCTGAGAAACATGGGAAAAATCTTGCTTTTCTTCAAGAACAAGAGCATGCATTTAAATCAGGGCAATTGGGAAAGGGCCGGAAGAGAAGAAGATGAAATTAGCTTTTGGTTGTCACTCGGAAAATCGTATTCTCAAATGCTTCCTGGTTTTTGGTAAGGTTTTATTCTTTATGTTTGCATTAACAGTGAACATATAATCAAATTTTCCCCATGTGTTTGTCATGTTCAAATATCTGAACCAAATGTGGTAGTCAGATGTAGATACTAATGAACAACCCATAATGCTACACATCCAGTGTTAGAACTGTTAATGATACAAAATGTTGAATGTTTGCTCCATTATTCCAGGGCTAGGAAGATGCAGAATATTGGACGTACAGAACGAACTATTGCGTGCTTTGAATGCTGGATTCATGTGGTTACTATATGTGCCTTCTCTCTTTCCCTCCATGTTGCTGTATTTGGTCATATTCATGTTGCCGTATTTGGTCATATCATAGGCTCGAGCTGTGAAGTGGACGAGCTCTCAAATTTTGTTTTTATGTCTTATAGCTGAAGATCAGTTTTGTCCAACTCCATAAGCGCGAATGTAATGTTGAGTTGTAAGAAGGGATAACTATGTTCCTCGGACTGACTGATGCGCGTTGTTACTTGTTTCATGTTGTATTTGTCATTTGCATCTAACAGGAAGAAAGTATCAGTTCATTAGTGTTGAACCATTTTCGTTATTCTCCGATTGCCACCCCACCACCTGCGACCATAGTTAATTTAACCATTTAAATAGTATCAGATCTGTTAAAGTTCTAGTAAAAGTGGTACTAGTGTTACTCGTAAATAAACTACTTCAGTTGTAGCAAATCCAGAGAAATGGATAAAGCTGGACAAGCAGTTCCATTGATTTAGCTATGAAATATGGTTCTATATGAAAAAGGTATAAGAAGAAATGTCTCTTTCCTTTAGAGAAACTTTATTTTAAGAAAAGGACTGTCATAATTCTCATAACATTCCACAGGTCTTTTCACACAGGTCAAATATAACATTTGCAACTTGAACTCAAACAAATTCCAAGTTATCGGATGCTTGAAGCTTATGTGGTTTTATAAAGAATCAAAGTTTATTTAAGTACTAGTTCTGGTTTCTCGTTAGTCTTTAGGAGTGATTAGTGAGGGTGACCCCTATTCTAGGCTATAGTTAGCATTAGTGAAATTATTATAAATAAATTAATACCTATTTAGGTATCAAATTAATTTTGGCGTTCAACGTGCAAACAAATAAAATTACTTGGTGATAAAGTTTTTAAAAATATTACGTTGACTTTGAATGTTTCGTAAAACATATGTAGTAAGTTGTGTGAATTGTATATATATAGGGGTGTAAATAAGTCGGATTGGTTCGAATTTGTAATTACCAAATCAATTCAATTGTATTGGGTTATTAGATCTAAAGATCAAACCAAACCAATAAAACTTGGGTTTTTCAATCTCAGTTTTTCTCGGGTTTTCGGCCTTTTTCCCCCCTGGTAAAATCTAAGTAGCATAAAACATATAACTTGTGCTCAAAATATTTCGTTAATCCTAGTAAGATACAACTATATAAGGTATTTTTCAAAAAAATAATACAAAATATGAGATGTGTCATGACATTATGCTAAAATATTCAACAATAAAGACAATAAAATTATGTAATATAAATACTGCTAATTAAAAACCATAATAAAAATAAACATAATCTAAAAGTACTAAGTCATGCTTAAGTAAGTAGACTAATAAGGGAGTATTAATTACATGACTAAACGCTAAAGAAAAAATAAAAATAGGTTATGCATTTTTATCTAAATTATTGCAAAACAAATAATAGATATTCAATACATTGCCGTTCGTAGTAATGAATTGAATATCTTTTGTTAGCATTAGTATTGATTTGATTTTGGTTTGGACTTTTGTTAGCATTATTTAAGTTACTAATATTAATGGCTATAAAATTTATTGGAACATTCAAAAGTTCTAAGTACAACCTTGAAATAATACCTTAAAGATAAATATGAAATTTTTTAAGAAATATTTATAAATTACATCACAATAAGGACCCGTTTGGCCATAGACTTTGCCTATATTTTGGAAAAATCCCAAATCCTAAAACCAGCCAAAATATCACTGTTACTTTTTTTAAAAATTGCCCCAAACTTTTGTATTTTATAAAAGAGCCCACTATTTATTATTTTGTAACAATGTTGCTTCATCTTCTCGGTCATCTGATAGTGTATCATGTAGTTCATTATAAAAATGATAATTTTGTACCAAATTTATTTATGTTCAGTACTATGGTTTGCGATAATATAAGTGTTATTGATAATGGTACTGTTGGGTATTTGTGATACTTTTTAAAACTTGTAGGTGTAAGGCATGTTTAATGTTTTTCCAAAATAAATTTGGAAAATATATTTTGAAAACTGATGTCCAAACACATTTTCATCTTCAAACCAAACTTCACCCAAGTCAGATTTTTCAAAACAAATTTGGGAATCTATGGTCAAACGCTAGGTAAGTATATTTAAAATTTGTATATATATAATGTCGGGTTGATTTGGTTTCGTTTTGACTTTCTTTAGTTAAAACCAGACCAAACCACTTATGGTCCGCTTATTTTTTTTCCAACACAAAACCAAATCAAATCAAACTATAATCGATTTCTTTTTCTCATTTTGACTCGGATTATCAGGTTGTTGCGATTTATCGATTTCCTTTATACCCTTATGACTACAAAATGGTTAGAACAGCACCGTTTAGATAAAGAGATATATGAATCTTATTGTATAAATTCAAACCACTTATTAAAGTTTGATTTTTAAGGCACTAGCTAGAGAAATGGGATTGGGTATTTGGGTTTAAGCCTCCTTTACTAGAAGTACGTGGAAGTTGATTCCTTTATGTTGAGATACCCAATTAGGGACCAACCCATGTTACAGTAAATCATCATAATAGAACGCATGCACACAAATATGACACACTAGAATATTAAGTAATAAATTAAATGTATGCAATTTAATTTGTAAAACTAAAGATAAAATAAAAAACTATATTAGAATATATCTAGCAAAGGAAGCAGACGCAAGGGGATAAATACACCAGGCAAAGGAAGCACAAATAAATGCAGATCCATGTGGAATATCTCTGCCCCTACTTCTACAAAATCAAAGTGCCATAGATGCACCTTTTGAAAATCTTACGAATGTCCGTACAAATAAGTCCTATAAAAAGAATAAGTATGAGAAATATGATGAATACGTACCATCTATAAGTCATAATCGTAGAAAAAATATCGTTCAATTTCTATCCTTGTTGAGAAAAAAATCATAAAAATTACGACCTCCAATAAATGTTTTGATCTCACTCTCGACCTTATGAAGACATCACAAAGTGTTTGATTTTCACACAACTTTGGACGTGTGAAAGCTATTAAAACTATATTTTTATTTTGTTTACTTCATGTGAACCGTACCCCACTTTCTTTATCCACAGTCAAGCCATAGCCACCCTCACAACCAAGCCACAACCTCATCATCATCCTCATGCCACCACCCCAACAAGGACAAGACCAAATACATTCAGACCTATTTATAATATCCCTATATAATAACTATTTACTATAAAAGCTAAGTTTTTTTGGAAGCGATTTAACATTACGTTATAATATATGTTCTTTATAACAACACTCCACTATAACAGTCAAAAAATATGAGAACAAACGAAGTTGTTATAGAGATGTTTGACAGTACACTAACAAATCACAATTCTAAAATCACTTGTAAATAATCAATTTAAAAAATCTTGTCCATATCTAATAATTGAAAATTACAGATTCAATCTAGATATAATATTTCTAAATATTTTGCAAACTCACGCAAGAACTAGTATTCTACCATTAAACTTATTATAGTTAAGTTAAATCAAAATATTAAATTATGAAGACGCAGCAAGAATGGTGGAAGAGAGGAGGAGAAATAACAACGGAGAAGAAGTGAAGGAGAGGACAGGTAGAAGAAGGTGAGGCATATTTAGGAAGAAAAAAGGGGGAATGGGGAAGGTTGGACAACGGCAGTCATAGGGGAAATTGAAGTAAAAGGAGGGGGAGGAGGGAGGAGTGTGCCATGTCAATAAATTTCTTGAAAGTGAGAGCTCGAAGCTATGGGACAGAAGAATCAATAATATATGATGCATTTTTACTGACCCAAAGTTTATTATATTCAGTTTGTCAAGATTGGCCACATATTATCTTATCAAATACCAAAAAATAGGTTAAATTTTTTGAAAATATTGGAATATCAGAATTGATCCAATACTTTCAATTATTGGGTATTTGATAATACGGAAATTCTAAAAAAGCACTATACGTAACTATAATTTACCTAATTATCGCTAATATATCATTTTCGCTGTATTCAATGTATACAACCAAACTCAAATTTTATTGTGTTAATCTGTTGCCAAGCTATATCAATGAATACATTTTTGATGGAAAAACTATATCAACTGTATTCGTTCACACATAATGGTTGAATCAATGAATACAATTTTGATGGAAAGCTGTATCATTTGTAGTTGTTCACACATAATGGTTGCATTTTGGATACAGTCAATACAACCTATGAGAGAATAAATACATGCTAGAAAAATGCATTCAATGTGTGAAAATCAGAATACAATTATCAAATAGCTCAATCATACATTATATCAAAAAACAACAACATCGATAAATAAAGTAAAAATACGGCCAAATAAAGCTACATTCTCAATGTATATAGGAAGAGAAGAGAAGAAAGTTCGTCAAAGATGGCATTTGTTGGGCAAACAAAACATTATATACACTGTATTTATGCTCAAATTAGAGATGGACAAAAATCCAGCGAGATCCGAAAATACATTATATTTATCATTTGAAAATCCGACGATTTGGGAATGAGGCTTCCAGGCTTCACGTCACCAGAAACAAACTAAAATCCATCCAGATCTAATAATACATTATATTTACCATTCGAAATCCGGCCAGATGTGAGATACAATGTAGGTACAATCTCATTATATGTGACTTCATAGCAAAGAAGAGAAGAAAGTTCATCAGAGATGGCGTCTTCCAGCCAAGTAAAACATATATTGTATTGAACTAAAAATGGAGACGAACAAAAATCCGGTCAGATCTAAGAATACACTATTAGACTGTATTTACCAAAATCCAACCAGATATGAGAATGAGGCTTCCATGCTGTAACAGTCCAACCCACTAGTAATATTGTCCACTTTGGGCCTAGGACTGTACGACTTTAAATATGTACTTATATACCCAATATCTCTCCCGTATTTTATCGGTGTGGAATCCGCCTAGGGTGTCACATAGATCCCCCTTAGGGACTCAACATCCTCACTGAGGTTTGACCTATCATCGTTCAAGGTTATATGCGGAGTGACTTTGATACCATATGTAACAATCCATCCCACTAGTAATATTATCCACTTTGGACATAGGTCCGCACGACTTTAAAATGTGTCATTAGAGTGTAAGGCTTATGTACTTATGCACCTAGTATCTCTTTTGTATTTTGTCGATGTGATAAGGATTGACCAATTATGTTGGTAATTCACGAAGTTAATACATAGAATAGTTTTGTTACAAGTAGGTAGTTGAAGAAGTCGAACGAAGTGCTCGAGGTGACACATTGGTATTCCTGCACGAGTACTGTGAGTAGTAATCTTACCATAATATGTGTTTTCATAACTTGTGTGATTACACATGATTTCTAATATGAATATGTTACCAACTATTTTAAATTTGCACGTGGGACAAGTCCTTTACTTGGTGTGACACCGAAATATTTATTTGAGCTAATTACTATTATTTTGAATATTCTCACTATTACTGGACATGTTCTATCGTTACTTGAGATAGATTTACTGTTAATAGAAATAAAATTTCATGATTTGATAAGAACTGGAATGCCCTGTATTGTTTTAAAATTATTTTGAAATGAGTATTTATTCATTATAAAGACATGTGTAAATGGGAGGAGCCTTTAAAAGATATTGTAGCTAACGACGGGTTTGTTAGACCTAGTATACCTCGTAACTACCGATTAATGTTGCAGTCCTCGCTAGTAGGAAGTTGAAACTAGAATACTATTACAGTTTTTTCTCGAGTAGGCATCAGTGGCGAAGCCAGAAATTTCCTCAAGGGTGTTCACACTTGAAATAAGTAAAAAGAATTCCGACAAAGTATGTTCAATATATGTTATGTATCTTTAAAATCTAATATTATACCTATATACACAATGTAATTTTCCCACAAAAGGTGGTCAATTTACCACCTTAAGCAAAGTGTAGCTTTGCCCATGGTAGGGACCACCGTTATATTTAACCTTTTGCGAAGAGGCCCAAAGTTATACCGATTACATGAGGTGAATATTTGATATGATTGCTATTTACATGAAAACACATAATGGAACTTATTATTGTTTACTGCCTCTAAAAGAGCATTTTTATAATTTTTGATTATTATATGGGCATATTTTTGACTTGTCGCTAATTAAAATTAATTGTGATTAAGTGTTATTACTTATTGGGCTTGCGACTCACTTTTTATTTTTTTACAGAGACATGAGTTGACGCGAGAGAAGATTTCGTTAATTAGAGTACATGAATTGACAGTTCTTGGTGAATCCCGCGTTTGTTCGCGTCAGCGAAGAGTTTAATTAGTTGTTATATTCTTTTCTTTTGAAATTCTTAGAGTCGCTCTGTTGGACATTTTTATTAGTGTCATGAGTATTCGTTTATTTCAATGGACTAGTAACAAGTATTTGTCACGACCCAAATCGGAGGGCTATGACTGGCACCCGGGCCTTACTTGTCGAGTGCCAACATAACATATCCTTAACCATACTATCATGCGTAAATGGTCCAGAAGGGCCGTCATGAGATAACCCGAACATAACATAAAGAATACTTGATAAAGGACAACCCCAAAATGGTATACATGAGATACACATGCCTGCAAGGCCGAACAAAATATTTATACAGATGACATCCGTCTACAAGCCTCTAAGAGAAAAATAAACATTATAAGGTTGGGACAGGGTCTGAGGCAAGTGGAGTGCAACAACACTTCCTGTTGAACTGATAGCTTACTAGGAGGACTGTCAACCTATCTATCAGGACCTGTAGTATGACATGCATCGTCCATAGATAAAAGAGACGTCAGTACGAATAAAATATTGAATATTTAAGGTAGGAGGCATAGTTAAGAACCGTAATGTAAAGAGAGATAAAGAAGATACAACCTGTAATATTTGAGTGCCTCTAAGGGCGACTGACATGAAGTGCATGTATATATATACTTTTAAAACATACGCCTCTTTGGGAATCATCATCATCATATCGTACCCGACCGTAACAGGCTCTATAAAATATATCCGTCCATCATAAGGCTTAGTAGAATCGTACCCGATAACGTGGAGCTCGATAAAATCCAACTGATCAGTGGTTGCACAATAGGTATCGTACCAGGCCGATTGTAGCGCGGCTCAGTAGAGTAAGATATATATATATAAATCATGTTCTAAACCTTTCGAAGTGATGTAAGGTCGGTAAACTCCGTATATGTTATTAGAGCTAATTCGTCATCATGAATCTTAAAGAAATCAAGAAATATCAACAATATTTAATACATAAGACTAAGAGAAGCAACATCAACATCAATCTTTCCGTAAGAAGGGAAACAATGTAAGTACTGCTAGCTTCTAAGAATAGAGTATCTTTGGAAGTTCGTTCGCTTACATTACGTACAATCGAAGTCGTGCAAAAGAAAGAAAGGAATAGACTCACATACCTTATATACTTCCCAATCTCAAGCTATGAAAATATCACGGCTCCTTAGTCCACAATTAAAGAAATGCGAATATCGTTATCGTTTAAGCACTGTAACTGTTATATGTCGATCACAACCTATTTTACGATAAAGCGGGCAACACATCCCCTATTTATATGACTTCCTACAGCTTACAACAATCACCAAGAAGCCCAAACAACGTTAACAGTACTCGTATTAAGCCTCCCAAATAGTCCCACATGCCTAGCACCTTAACGTTTATCGTCAATCACTTATTTTTCATGTTTTCTTCTTTAATAAACTTAAAAAACACCTAGAAAAGCTTAACAACAGTAGTCACAACATTATCAAATTATTTCTCATAATTTTCAGCCACCATAAACCATATATGTAGCCACAAAACAGTCCAACCAAAAAAATAACAATGTCTCATGTTCTTTCAAGTGCTATCTTATGGGTTTTCACTCAACCAACACAACCAACATGAGATAAACCTTAGGTACAATCAAGAAGATGTTATACATACCTTGAAAAATAACAACAACTCGATACTCCATCTCAACTTAGCTCACAATAGTTATCAATCGCATTACAACATTATAGAAACATTCTCTTGTAGTCTTTAACACTTTTGATGATGATTTGAGTTGATTTCCCTTGAGTTTGGTTCTTGGATCTTGAAAATATGTTAGAGAGATTTTTGGAGAGCTTGTAGACGCATTTTGGATGAGAAATGATCAGAAGTGAGGCTGCAACATCTTTTAAAAGAAGTAAGGTTGGTGGCCGTCTCAAATGGGTCCTAACGTGAGCTGCTTACGCAGTCTCACGAAAATACGAATATCCCTTTACTCTGACTTCATATTGATGAACGATTTAATGCGTTAAAAACTAGACTCTTAGATAATCAATTTGGTGGAGGTATCACCCAATAAATCCAAGTACAGAGAAAACTAAGTAACATTAGACCTAAATATTTAGTATAATTATGAACGTAACTTGCGACAACTGACTTTTGCTTCATAATTCGTTTGACTTCAAAAACTTGTCACACGAATATCATACGACTAAAATACCTCATCACATCACCATCTTATCATTTTAATCACCCAGTATCATCCCAAAAGTGCGGGTTATAACATTCCCAAATTGCCGACTTTCGACGAAATTTATTTACTTCTATTCGTTTGACTTCTAAACCCTCCAACATGTGCTATGCATGGTTTCATACACCCATGAACTTGAGAATAGTCTTGATCTCTTAGCTTATATTGACTACTTCATGACACACTTTGATCGTGTGAAAATGTGGGATATAACAGTACTGCACTTTATTTTTTGTATTTTTGAGATGGATTTAGTACTATTACGTTGAAAAGGTTGGTAATATTGGCGAAAATTTGTTTGGCTACTTTGTGATGATTATGACAGGTTTATGTGAATATTGGTTGATTGTGTTGTTGATTCTAAGGAAAATATATTTTGGATGGTTCTAAAATAGACAAAAGCTCTGTCCGATTTTTTATAAAATAATGACGAGGGTTACTTGGGGCATTTGGCTCATAAGTGCGGTCATGATCCTATATTGGGTCGGGATACAGGATTCTCATCAACAGAGACAACCAAAAAGCATGCCAGATCTAAGAATATATTATATTTACTTTATATTTTCCATTCGAAACGTTTTAAGCTACTGCAACTTTCACTTTGCTAGACGATTGGTGGTGTGTTCTTGACTGCCCAATGGTGTGGTATGGGTAGTCTGGTTTTTGGAACTGATGAATACAGAATTTACAAGTTCTCATCTTGTTGGAGAAAAGAACTATTCCTAAAACATGGTATAAAACAGAGTAACATTTGAAGGGGTAGTAACCTTTGTGGCAGGACAGGTCTGAATAAACCGTTCTTTTCTACTATGTTTTAATTTGCAAAAGCTTATCATGCTTCTGTAATTAGTGGTTCTCGTACCATCTCTTGTTTCTTCCTCGACAGCATTGTAATTGTCCTACCTCTATTGCTAAAGGATCCATGCTCTGTGGATTTGGTGCTCCTCTCTCTAGAAAATAACCATAACACTCCTACTTTTCTTCTCACCATCTTGATTTTCTTTCTGTTGCTACAGACACATCAAAATTTTAAATTATCTGGTAATCAACATGTTATTTAAAATGTAGGGTATTTCCTTCTTTATAGTTATTGTACGAGAAACTGTAGCACTAATAGATGGAAAGTTACAACATCTTTTATATTTATAAACCTTCACACATGTTGTCAATTTATTTTTTAAATATAATTAGTAAGATTTACTTTGGATTTGAAATATGCTTCTTATTTTTGGGAAATTTGACTCAATCAAGGGAAGATATTGATATTGAAGAAAGTAGACCGAGGAAGCAACGCAGGATACACTGGTTTTTGAAGGCTCTATCAAAAGAGTGTGAAATTGAAGGTAATATGCAATACTAAATTATCCAGCAAAATTACTTATAATTTATTTGTGTTTGAGTTATTACCTTCTATTACTCATAACATTTGGCTACATACATATAAGTGAAATTGTCTCTAAACCATCTACTTCCTGTACTCAGAAGTTGGAAAATATTCCCTATTGCATTCATTGTCACGCTATGAGGTTTCAGAATGAAACTCCAACATTTTGTTGCGGAGAGGGATCAGTAAGATTGGTAAATACTGAAGTTCCAATAATATTATACGAGTTACTTGTTGATGAGTCAGACGAAGCAAAAGAGTCTCGCCGAAACATTAGAGCATATAATAGTATATTTGCATGCACGTCTTTTGTTGTTAGACTTGACAAAGAACTTGCATCTTCAAGGAAAGGAATTTAAACTTTTAAGGCACAAGGTCAAATTCATCACGATCCTCCGTCATTGCTTCCACGTGAGGATATTCCATGTTATTTTCTATTGTATTTTTTTGACACAGACAATGAGTTATGCAATCGGATTTCAAAACTGCAAGAAACCAACTTATCTGAGGAAGTTGATACAAAATTAGGCAGCTAATGGATGGAAATCATTATGCACAATTCTTTTACCAGCTAAATGATCATTCAAGCTTCCAAGAGTTACAGATTCGAATTGCTGCCAATACTACACTAGATCAACGTGTCTACAATAAATCATCAGTATATCAAATTGCTGCAATTTGGATAGATGAAAACAATCCAAATGTACCATTCAATAGAGAGATTATCATTCATGAGCATTCCAGCAACAAACATAGAGTCAAACATTATTATAGTTGCTATAACCCACTCCAATATCCTCTGCTTTTTCCAAATGGAGAAGTAGGTTGGCATCAAGGAATACACAAATATAAATCAAAAAGAGGTGCAAGTACATCTGGCGTTGCAAATGTAAACCAGAATGTCCCGACATTCACGTCCGTTAATGATGTGTTTGGAAAAGAGGAGCAAGGTAAAGTATTGCAATTAAATTATGTATCACTTTAGTTTTTTTTATTTGAATATTACCTACAACAATAGATACTAATTTTTCTTGTAGGTGTAACGTCGTGAATCTAAATCATGCGTGTCTTGTAGAGAGTATTATTGCTACAAATTTCAAATACGCAAAGGAGAAAAGACAATACTATTATTGTGCGGACGATTATTATAACAATTTGTGGTTGACATGTACATCAAGTTAGAACAACAAGACTTGAATATTTTAGATTAGAGCAAGCACTACATATAAGGGAAATATTGCAAGGTATAATTGATAGTGTCATGGCTAGAGAATATAGAAGAAATAAAGTTGGCCAAAGAGTAATACTTCCGGCATCATTTATCGGAGGCCCTAGAGATATGCGCCGTAGGTATATGGATGCTATGGCTTTGGTTCAACGTTTTGGAAAACCAGATTTATTTATCACAATGACATGTAATCTCGATTGGGTAGAGATCTAGGAAAATCGGTGCGAAGGACAACTTCCACAAGATAGACCAAACTTAGTGACTAGAGTTTTTAGGGCAAAATCAAAAGATTGAAAGGATCATATTTTCAAGAAAAAAATATTTGGTCATGTTGCGGCACGTGTCTTCGTGGTTGAATTCCAAAAAAGAGGCCTACCGCACATACACCTTTTGATAATACTTGAACAAGGGTACAAGATAACATCAACAGACCTATACGACTGGTTTATGTCCGCGGAACTTCCTGATAAAGAAGAATATCCACTCTTGCATGACTTAGTTTTCAAGCATATGATGCATGATCCATGTGGAAAACATCGTCCAAAAAATTCATGCATGAAGGATGGTGTGATGACCCAAAGGTCATCTTAATGATTTAAAACTAAATTCTGCGTTTCGAGGTCTTAAAAATCTCATTTTATTCCTTCTCGATTTGCGTGCGCAGTCCGGACGTGTTTTTGGAAAGCTTTTATGTTAAAAGTTGATGAAAATAATAATTTTTGTCTTTAAAAGTTGATTTAGTTGAATTCAGTCAACGTTTTAAGTAAACGGACCCAAGCTCGTGTTTTGACATTCCTGGTAGGTCCGTATCGAAATATGGGACCTTGGCGTATGCCCGAAATCGGATTCAGAGGTCCCTAGCCCGAGTAATGAATTTTTGTTGAAAATTGTAAGTATGAAAATTTAATGTCTTTTAATGAATCATTAATATTTGATCTTGTTGGTATCGGGTTTGTATTTTGATTCCGTAGCTTGGTACATGTAATTTGGTGAGAATCGAAGTTGATTTGACGTGATTCGGACATCCGGTTGAGAAAATAGAATTTCATTTGATTTGGTACTAAATTCGTAGTTTGAGGTATTATTTTGACGATTTGATTGTGTGGGCAAATTCGTATGAGGTTTTAAGACTTGTGTGCATGTATTGTTTGGAGCCCCGAGGGCTCGGGTGAGTTTCAGATAGGCTACAGGGTGACTTGAACTTAGAGATAATTGCTGGTATACCTGATTGTGTTGTAGGCCCCTGATCTCGCAATTGCGAGGTCAAGAATCGCAATTGTGACCTCTGAGGGGTTCGCATTTGCGAGCTTCGCATCGCAAATCCGAAGAGAAGCTGGGCCATACAGTTTTCGCATTTGCGAAGAATTCTTCGCATTTGCGAAGTAAAGCTGGGAGGGACAGTGATCGCAAATGCGATCATTTTGTCGCATTTGCGAGCTTCGCAATTGCGAAGCTTGGGTTGCAAATGCGACATCTACAGATGTATAAAAGGGACTTAGACGAGATTTTTGCTCATTTTTCAAATCTTTCAAAACAAGAAACCCTCTAGGCGATTTTCCAAAGACCACTTCTTCCCCAAATCATAGGTAAGTGATTATTAACTCATTTATTTCAATCTTTCACTTTATTTTACAAGATTTCAACCTAGAATTTAAGATTTCCATGGTGAAATTGGGGATTTTTGGGTAGAAACTAGGAATTTCGAAATTTTTGAATTTAGACCTCAAAGTGAGGTCAAATTCAAAAACCAATTATATATCTGGGCTCAGAACAAATTTCGGATTTGGACCAAGCGGGCTCGGGCGTTGACTTTTTCAAAAATGGCGTAAATTGAATTCCTTGCTATCGTGGATAGTTCCTAAGGCTTGAATTGAATCGTTTGGTTGGTAATTTGCTAGATTCGATTGGTCCGGAGGCTTGTGTGAAAGGTAAAGCGGTGATTGAGCTTTGAGTTTGGCCGTTGGAGCGAGGTAAGTGTTGTGTCTAACCTTGGCTTGAGGGATTAGATATTTTTGCCTATTTACTATGTGTTTGATTGTTGAGTACAATGTATAGGTGAGGTGACGAGTACCTATGCGTTGTTGTCGAGTCATAGCATGCGAGTGAGTCTTATTCTTGTGATCGTTGTATTCTTTATTCGTATTGTTCATGCTTAGACTAGTTATTCTTTATGTTGGGAAATTCTTACCATGTTTTATGGAATTGGATATTGACTCAAAGTGGAGGTTGACATTGTGAAACTAAATGTTGAAATGGGACTTGTTATTACAAATTCTATCTCCGATTGTTATTGTTGTGGGTGAGGAAGAGTGTAAAGCATGAAGGGTGATGCCGTGACATTTCATATTTATTATCATGTGAGGAAGAGAGTAAAGCACGAAGGGTGATGCCGGTGGCCATTTCATATTCATTATCATGTGAGAAAGAGTGTAAAGCACGAAGGTGATGCCGTGACATTCTATATTCATTACCATCGTTTCTTTCATTTATTATGGTGCGGATAAGAGTAAAAGCACAAAGGGTGATGTCGTGCACTTATTTTTCTATGTTTAATATTTCCATTGGTGCAAAGCATGTTGTTGCTGTGTTTCTTTACTGCTACCATTCTCATGATCTTGTACTCCCCTCAGCATGTTCTCCCCCTCCCATTATTATCCGTGTAGCTTCTATTATTTGTTATTATGCCCGTACATTGTTTAACTGCACAGGTTTATGTTGTTGCCTTGTCCTAGCCTCGTCGCCATTTCATCGAGGCTAGGCTTGGCACTTACCAGTACATGGGGTTGGTTGTACTGATACTGCACTCTGCACTTTCTGTGCAGTTTACGGTACTGCACCGAGTTGATCCTGTGTGGAGCTGCTAACTTTAATCCCACAAGAGACCCAAGGTAGATCTGCCAGCGTTCCCAGACCTTGGAGTCCCCTTCTAGTTATTTTTATTTACTGTTTCTTTTATTCGAAAATAATTGTATTTTCCTTCAGCCAGTATTTGTAGTAACTCTTAGAAGTTCGTGAACTGGGTAGTTGTGTATGAATATTTGGGTTATTATGAACTTTCGCACTTCTTTAATTTGTTATGTTTTAAATTAATGTTATTTTGACGAATTGCTTAAAGAGTTAGCGTATTAAATTTCTAATTGTTGGCTTGACGAGCAACTGAAAGGTTAGGCACCATCACGGTCCCGACGATGGGAAATTCGGGTCGTGACAGGTTGGTATCAGCGCACTAGGTTTCCTAGATCTCACTATTCACGAACAAGCTCAATAGAGTCTGGGAGATCAGTATGAGGACGTCTGTACTTATCTCCCCGAGGCTACAGAGTTTAGGAACAAGTTCACTTCTATTTTTCTCTATCATGCGAATTTTGTTCACTCAATACTAATCAAACTCTTCTACTATTGTTCTATCACAGATGGAGAGAACACGTACCACATCTTCAGCCGAGTAGCAGCCAGAGCCCCCCATTAGCAGCTCATACGAGGGCGGAGGTCGAGTCCGAGGCCGAGGCAGGGACAGGGTTCAACCCAAAGCTCGAGCAGCAGCACCAGCGGCGGAGACTTAGGTAGAGTTTGATGAGGAGGCTCCAGCCTAGACCATTCCAGCAGGACTAGCTCAGGTCCCAGAGGGGTTCATAGTCACCCCAGTACTTCAGGATGATCTAGCCCGTCTAGAGGGCCTCATGGAGAATATGGTACAGACCGACACATTCCTTGTAGCACCGACCGTCTTTCAGGCTGGGGGAGGAGCACAGACTCATGCTACCCACACTCCGGAGCATATGGCTCCTCAGTTTCATACTTCGACAACTCAGCCAGTTGGAGTAGTTCAGCCAGTTATTGTGGCACAAGCCGCTAGTGGATAAACTATGTCTTCTGAGGCTTTGTTGAGATTGGACAAGTTCACCCAGCTCTTTCTAGTTCATTACAGTGGGGAAACTTCTGAGGACCCACAAGATTATCTTGATCGCTGCCATGAGGTGCTGCGGAACATGAGGATAGCGGAGACCAATGGGGTTGATTTTTCCATGTTCCAGATGGTAGAGTCCGCCAAAAGATGGTGGAATGACTTTGTTGACTAGACCAACTGGGTCGGCTACTTTGACTTGGGACCAGTTCTATTAGCTATTTCTTGATAAGTTCCTTCCTGTTACACTGAGAGAGGACTATCGCAGGCGGTTCGAGCGTATCCATCAGGGCAGTATGACCGTCACTCAGTACGAGACTCGGTTTGTTGATTTTTCCCGTCATGCTCTTCTTATACTCCCCACCGAGAGGGAGAGATGGCGAGGAGGTTTATTGAGGGACTTGCTCAGCCTATCAGATTGCAGATGGAAAAGGAGACTGGGAGTGAGATTTCTTTCCAGGATGCAGCCAATGTTGCCAGGCGAGTTGAGATGGTTCTAGCTTAGGGGAGTGGTTAGGGATCTGACAAGAGGCCTCATCATTCGAGTGGATTCAGTGGTGCCTCGTCTGGAGGTAGGGATACTTTTGGTAGAGGCCATCCTCCCAGGCCGTTTCATTCTGCACTACAGGCTTCTCACGGTGCTCCAGGTGGCCGTGACCCTCATATGCAGTATTCCGATCCGCCATCTTACATTGCACTATCAGATCCTATTAGTGCACCTCTGCTCCAGAGTTTTGAGGATGGTTACTGAGGCCGCCAGGGTCAATTTTAGGGTCAGCAGTCTCAGCAGATGAAGTCTTGTTATGCTTGCGGTGATCCGAGGCACATTTCCAGGTATTATCTTCGAGCATCGAGCAGTTCTCAGTATCAGGGTTCTCATGTCATGGTTCCGGCACCAGGTGCTTCACCGCCCGCTCAGCCAACTAGAGGTAGGGGTCAGACAACTAGAGGTGGAGATCGGGGCATTAGAGGTGGAGGTCAGGCCGCTAGACGTGGAGGTCATCCAGACAGGGACCGTCCTCGAGATGTAGTTTAGAGTGGTGGAGACCAGCCTCGATGCTATGCTTTTCCAGCCAGACCTGAGGCTGAGTCATCTGACGCAGTTATCACAGGTACGGTTTCAGTTTGCAATAGAGATGCCTCAGTGTTATTTGATCCGGGTTCTACTTATTCATATGTGTCATCCTATTTTGCTTCATATTTGGTTGTTCCACGTGATTCTTTGAGTGCCTTTGTGTATGTGTCCACACCTATGGGGGATTCTATTGTTGTAGATCGTTTTTATCGTTCGTGTGTGGTTATTATTGGGGGTCTTGAGACTAGAGTGGATCTCCTACTTCTCGATATGGTTGATTTTTGATGTCATTTTAGGGATGGATTGGTTGTCACCTTATCATGCTATACTGGACTGTCACGCCAAGACAGTGACCTTAACCTTGCCGGGGTTTCCTTGATTAGAGTGGAGGGGGGATCCTGGTCATTCTACCCGCATGGTTATTTCCTATGTGAAGGCTCGATGTATGGTTGAGAAGAGTTGTCTAGCTTATTTGGCTTATGTATGCAATTCTAGTGCGGAGTTCCCTTCCATGGATTTTGCACCAGTTGTTCGAGATTTCCCAGAGGTATTTCCTACAGACCTGCCGGGGATTCCACCCGACAGGGATATTGACTTATGTATTAATTTGGACCCCATTTCTATTCCGCCATACCATATGGACCCGCCAGAGTTGAAAGAATTGAAAGAATAGTTGCAAGACTTGCTTGATAAGGGCTTCATTAGGCCTAGTGTTTCGCCTTGGGGTGCATCCGTGTTGTTTGCAAAGAAAAAAGATGGATCGATGAGGATGTGCATAGATTATCGGCAGTTGAACAAAGTCGTCATCAAGAACAAGTATCCTTTGGCGAGTATTGATGACTTATTTGATCAGCTTCAAGGTGCCAAGGTAGTTTCAAATATTGATTTGAGGTCTGGCTACCGTCAGTTGAGGATTAGGGCATCCGATGTCCCTAATACAACTTTTCAGACTCGGTATGGGCATTATGAGTTCCTAGTGATGTCATTTGGGCTGACAAATGCTCAAGCATCATTTATGGATTTGATGAACCGGGTGTCAAGCCCTATCTGGATTCCTTTGCGATTATTTTCATTGATGATATCTTGATCTACTCCCGCAGTCGAGAGGAGCATGTGCAGCATCTTCAGATCGTTCTTCAGACTCTGAGAGACAGCCAATTATATGCTAAGTTTTCAAAATACGAGTTTTGGTTGAGTTCAATTGCTTTCTTGGGTCACGTTGTATCAGTAGAGGGTATTTAGGTGGATCCTAAGAAGATTGAGGAATTCAAGGACTGTCCTAGACCTACATCAGCTACAGAGATCCGGAGTTTCTTGGGATATGCGGGTTATAACCGTCAGTTGGTGGAGGGGTTCTCATCTTTAGCAGCCCCGATGACTAGGTTAACCCATAAGGATGCCCCGTTCAAATGGTCGAACGAGTGTGAGGCGAGATTTTAGAAGCTCAAGATAGCCTTGACTATGGCACCGCTATTGGTGTTACCCACCGATTCAGGATCTTATACGGTGTATTGCGATGCATTCTGAGTTGGGCTTGGTGAGGTATTGATGCAGGGTGGAAAGGTTATTGCATATGCTTCATGACAACTGAAGATTCACGAGAAGAATTACCCTGTTCATGATCTAGAGTTGGCAGCCATTGTTCAGGCGCTGAAGATTTGGAGGCATTATCTTTACGGTGTGCCGTGTGAGGTATTCACGGATCATCGCAGTTTGCAGTACTTGTTCAAGCAGAAAGAGATCAATTTGAGGCAGAGGAGGTGGTTGGAGCTATTGAAAGACTATGATATCACCATCTTGTATCATCTTGGGAAGGCTAATGTGGTGGCCGATGCTTTGAGTAGAAAGTCAGCTAGTATGGGTAGCCTTGCGTACATTCCAACCGGTGAGAGACTGCTTGAATTAGATGTTCAGGCTTTGGCCAATCAGTTCGTGAGGTTGGATGTTTCTGAGCCCAGTCGTGTTCTAGCTTGTACGGTTGCTCGGTCTTCATTCTTTGAGCGCATTAGGGAGCGGCAATATGATGACCCTCATTTTCTTGTCCTTAGGGACACAGTGCGACACGGGGATGCCAAGCATGTTACAGTTGGAGATGATAGAGTTTTGAGAATGCAGGGTCGGGTTTGTGTGCCTAATGTGGATGTGCTCCGTGAGTTGATTCTAGAGGAGGCCCATAGTGTCATGCCCCGAACCTGGGGGGCGAGACCGGCACCTGGTGCCTCAGCTATCCTTGCGTACCAACTTGTGACTAAGGAAATCTAAACATGTGATGTCATACTTTGTCCATGCACGACATTGCACGATAATATGTGATGCAAAATATAAAACTGAATAGAACTAACGCTTACTAAATATTAACATAAAGCTGGGCCGACAAGGCCGTCATAACTACTACAGCTGACAAACCAATCAAATATACCTACAAGGCCTGCAAGCCCAACATACTGCACTAACTGACATGATTGGTTTGTCTACAATCCTCTACTGATGGATATACTGTGATCGAAACAGTTCCCCGACCTACTCATAACATATATACATATATATACAAGATGTACATAAGGTTATAGACCGGGCAACTCCGAAAGGCATGGAGCTTACTGATCAAGATGAACTCGGGCAACACTTAATGAGGAGGTCTACCCGTCTGTCTGTTTGAACCTGCACACATGAAATGCAGCGCCCCCAAAAAAAGGACGTCAGTACAAAGTAACATACCGAGTATGTAAGGCAATATACTAAAATCTTAACTGAACTGATAATATAACAACTGAAAGTAACGGGAAGTAGATAATCTGAAGATATTCTTACCTGCTGATACTGAGGTGGGGTTCAAACTACCCACTCTCTGATTAAAGTCACTGCGGACCGCACAAAATGGTATTGCGGCCCGCATTAAGGCAAAGAGAACCGCACAAAATGCATCGCGGTCCGCACTGAGGTGGGGTTCAAACTACCCACTCTCTGAAAAAGGCCACCGCGGACCGCACAAAATGGTGTTGCGGTCCGCGTTAAGGCACCACGGACCGCATAAAATCCATCGCGGCCGCGGTCCTTAACTTGAGCCTTTCTGGAGTTCTATCACTGCGCTCCATACAAAATACCATCACGGACCGCACAAACTACTAACCTAGGGTTTCAAATTTTTCTTCCTAATTTTAGCTGAACAACACATATTATTGATCCCCTAGGTGTTTAATGAGCCCGAGTGGCTTAAGAGGTCTCTGACTGAGTGAGGCCGAGAGCCTATGTTGTGAGGATATTATAGGATCGGGCTGCGCGTCGCAACATGTTACACTGTTTTATGATATATATGAGAGGCCGAGAGCCTGAGATATTATGCCACAAGATGGCTTATTTTAGCGTTTGGGCTGTAGGAGCCCCTACGGAGTCTGTATACCCCAAGTGAACGCATGTACCTACTGAGTGCGAGTGTCGAGTGACGAGTGATTGGGAGACATGAGTGGTTGTGAGGTTACTTGAGGGGCTGATTCCGAGTGATTGTGAGGTATGCTGAGTGACTGATTCTGAGTGATGTTATGCCCGAGGGGCGATTTATGAAATATGTTTTTTCCCGAGAGGCTATTTATGATTTCTACCATTTTTACACTAAATTTTTCTTGAATTTCTATGGAAACTATTGAATGGTACAATTTCAAAGGATTTTTTACAGTAGACCTAGAATACTGTTTGGTACGAACACTACACTTAAATACTCCCTTCCCTTTCATTTTATATGCAGTGTTGTGCTAAATATAAGAAGGTGTCTTTGTTTGAAACATACTAAAAAGAAGAGAGTAAAAGTATGCCATTAAAAAGAAACAGATAACTTACCAGCAGTTGCAGTGACATAGGTGGGAGTGCCATCTTTAACGTTTTGGTTTCCTGTGATTCTTGTCTTTGTTTGGACCATCTCCAAGGTATTTAGGAGATGCTTTTCAAAACATTTTCACAACTCTTTTGCTGTGACAACTTCCCTCTTTACTGTTGAAACTAAAATTCTAATTGACATAAACAACTTTATTATAGCTTCATTATGCATATTTTTGCAAACATATTTTACTGATAGTATTTTCCCTGCTGTATTTTTTCTGGATCAATGATAATGATTTGTCTTGATGGTTAATGTGGACTTTTACTCACTGTTACAGCTAATCCTAGAGAAGACGAAAGGTATTATTTGAGATTATTGTTGAATCACGCTAGAGGACCGTTATCTTTTAAAGACTTGCTAACTGTTAATGGAAGACACTATGAAACATTCAAAGAAGCTGCAAAAGAAAGAGGTTTATTAGAATCAGACAACAGCATTTCAAAACGCTTACGTGAAGCAGTCCTTTTCAAAATGCCATCAGCTCTGAGAAATTTATTTGCAGCAATTTTGGTTCATTGTAATCCAACGGACGTTAAGAAGCTCTGGGAAACCTATTAAGAAGACATGTCAGAAGATTTTAGAAAAATACATGACAATTCTCCTGCTGCTCAACTCCAATGCACGTTGAAGAGCATCAATTATTTCTTATAGAGCACGGGCAAGAAAATTGACAAGTATGACATACCTAAACTTGATCATGAGAGGGATAATGGTAATATATCAGAATGCAGAGAAATAATCGAAGAAAGGTCTATAAAAGTGTCGCCAGCAGATTTTGATGCACAATGAAAGCTAAATCCTGAACAAGAACAAGATTTTAAGACTATATTACAGAGAACCGACTCTGGCAGAGCGGGATTGTTCTTTGTAGATGGACCTGGATAAACGTTCCTATATCGCGCATTACTTGCAATTCTCAGATCAAGAGGCATGATAGCATTAGCAACAACAACAAGTGATGCAGCAACTACAATTTTACCCGGAGGTCGTACAACTCACTCCAGATTCGACATCACTCTTCAAACAACTGATACAACGATCACAAATATGTCAAAGCAAAGTGGTGGATCTAAATTTATAAGAAAATCAAAGCTAATAATTTGGGATGAAGCACCTATGAATAATCGTCAGACAATTGAAACTGTTGATAGGAGGTTCAGAGATATAATGGACAATAATGAACCATTTGGTGGAAAAGTCACGGTCTTCGGAGGTGATTTTCGTTAAGTACTACCAGTAGTTTCAAAATCTACGAGAGCTTAAACAATATATGCAAGCTTAGTAAAATCATACATGTGGAATAAAATAGAAAAGATTCAATTAACAAGAAAAATGAGGGCAAGAGCATATCCAACATTCAGCGATTTCTTACTACGAATTGATAATGGAGATGAACCTACAATAAGAGATGATATGGCCCTTCTTCTAGAAAAATTGATCGTCAAACATGATGGTGATAGTACTGGTGAAGATAATTTAATAAGAGAAATATTTTCATCTTTAGATGAAAAGTCAAGTTGTGTGAAATACATGACAGAAAGGTCTATCTTGGCTAGCAGAAATGAGTATGTTGATCAACTCAATGAAATATTAATTTCCAAGTTTCCTGGCGAAAGCAGAATTTTTTTGAGTTTTGATTCCGTAAAGGATGATACCAACAACTACTACCAGGAAGATTACTTAATACTTTAACACCAAGTGGCCTTCCACCACACAGGTTTGCGTCAAATTGCTATTCTATATCTTTCTGTGAATTCCTCTAAGTACTTAAAATATAATTATTTATTGCTTGATAGGTTGGTTTTGAAGAAAAATGTCCTGATCATGTTACTAAGAAATTTGGACTCTGCAAATGACTTATTTAATGGTACAAGAATGATATGCAGAGGCTTGAACAACAACGTCATCCATGCAGAAATAATGATAGGCGAAAAAGCTTCCAAACATGTGTTTATTCCAAGAATTCAACTTTCGCCTCCAGAAAATGAAGGTTACTCTTTCAAATTCATCAGAAAACAATTCCAGTACGGTTATGCTTTTCGTTGATAATAAATAAAGCACAAGGGAAACAATAGCTAATGTGGGACTGTACTTTTCCCAACACGTATTCTCATATGGATAATTATATGTTGCACTTTCAAGGGGAATATCTATATCAACAATAAATGTTTTTGTCATGACCGAACAACCGAAGCGAAAAAAAAGAAACATATATCAAGAACATCGTCTATAAAAAGATATTAGGTAAGATTCACCACCATAACATTATATACCTCATAGAAACAAAAGTCAAAGTAACAAAACTATATAACTTGTCCTAAAGTAGCGATATTATGTGTTTACGGTAACCATAAATATTATTATTCTTATATGATTTATGGTATTCGGATAGTAAATAGTTTTAATTGTAATTTCACTATTCAATGTCAATTAGTTATTATGTCAGACGTCTAGAAGCTACTCTGATAATAGAAAAAAAGTTGTTAGCTAACGAAAATATGAACAAGACTAAAATCTTGTGGGCTAACTACCGTCATAAAATATTGGAAAAAAAACTTTATATTTAGTCTGAAAAACTTTTACACACTTGGATCAATTCTATTGCAGCAATACTTCAAAGACCTTATAAATTAATTATACAAACTCTATAGGCATTTCTTCCCCCCAACTAAATGAAGTATGGCATACACAAATTAAGCTTGCTACGATGACCCACGGGGTCATCTTGTGTTTTAGAACTTTATTCCACGCTCGTTAGTCTTAAAAATCTTATATTTATTCTCTTCGAGTTGCGTGCGCAGCCCGGGCGTAATTCCGGAAAGCCTTTATGTAAAAAATAGAGGAAATAATAATTTTTGAAATTAAAAGTAATTTTTAGTTGACTTTGGTCAACGTTTTTTGTAAACGGATCAAGACCCGTATTCCGATGGTCCCGGTGGGTCCGTAATAAAATATGGGATCTGGGCGTATGCCAGTAATCGAATTCCGAGATCCATAGCCGAAGAAATGAATTTTTTACTAAAATTGAATTTCAGAAAAATATATGGTTTTAAAGTATGTGCTTAATGCTTGATTTTGATAGTATTGGGCCCGTATTTTGATTTCGGAGCCCGGTACAAGTCTATTATAAAAACTAAACCATGTCTGTGAAATTTGGTGAGAAACAGAGCTTATATGACGTGATTCGGACCTTCGGTTGAGAAAATAGTAACTTTAAGTGTTCTTTAGAATTTCATTATTTTTTATGCTAATCCGTTGTTTTATGTGTTATTTTGACGATTTGATCGCACGAGCAAGTTCGTATGAAGTTTTTAGACTTGTGTGCATGTTTGGTTTGGAGCCCCGATGGCTCGGGTAAGTTTTGGATAGGCTACGAGATGTTTCGGACTTAGAAATTTCTGTTGTTCTGCTATTGCTTCGCGATCGCGAAGTGTAAGCTAGGCTGGGAGGAAATTTTTTCTTCGCGGACGCGAAGGACTGGTCGCGAACGCGAAGCATTGGGGGTGGTACCCTTCGCGAACGCGACCAGCCTCCTACGAACGCGATGGGTTAAGGGACCTGGCGGAGGGGGTCAGTAATCTTCTACGCAAATGCATCCATTGGGCCACGAACGGGGAGGCTTGGGTGGAGCTGCCTTACGCGAACGCATAGATAGACTCGCGAACGCGAAGTCCTTAGGCCGCTGTGCATCGCGATCGCGACAGGCCTCTCGCGAACGTGATGAAGGCCTATCCAGTGTTTTAAAGTAGACTACAAAACCGGGATTTGTTCAAACTTTCATATTTTCTTCACCAGAACTCAACCTTGGGCAATTGTTGAAGTGAGAATTCAATACCAAATAATAGGTTCGTGTTCTTAAACTCATTCCTTTTAATTTTCATCAACACCCATTAGATTTCTAATCCTAAATCTTGTTCTTTAATGGTAAAGATTAGGGATTTTGTAAATTTGGTAATTTAGATCCCGATTTGGGGTCGGATTCCAGAACTAATAACATATTTGGGCTTGGGGGTGAATGAGTAAACGGATTTTGGTCCGAACCTCGAGTTTGAACCAAGCGGGCCCGAAGTCGATTTTTGACTTTTTTTGGGGAAAATTCGGGACATCTGTAATTATTCATTAAAGTTGATTTGTTTAGCGATAATTGATGGTATTAAGCTATTTGTGACTAGATACGAGTGGATTGGAGGTGAATTCTAAGGAAAAAGCGGTACTTGAGCAGTGAGTGGCTTGCGAATCGAGGTAAGTGTCGTGTCTAACTTTGGCTTGAGCGAATAGGTATTGTGTATTTTATTTTCTACGTGTTTGGTTGTTGAATACGATGTATATGTGAGGTGACGAGCATCTATGCGTTGTTGTTGAGTCATAGCATGCAAGTGAAATTCTATTCTATGTAAATTTTGCAGTCTTTAATCCTACTAACCATGTTTAGTGTAGTTATTAAAGATGTTGGGTGACTTATAACTGGTTTCACTGAGATTTGGTAACTTTTGAATATTGGTTCAAGGTTGAGATTCATAATCATTGATAGAGTACTGGCTTCTTTGTGAAACTTCTCTTTATCCGTGTTATTGATTCTGTGATTTGTGAGGAGGAGTGTAAAGCACGAAGGGTGATGTCGTGCATGCATTATTTATATTATGAGGAAGAGTGTAAAGCACGAAGGGTGATGTCGTGCCATGATATGTGAGTGTTAATGCACGAAGGATGATGTCGTCCCATGAACTATGAGTGATAAAGCACGAAGGGTGATGCTGTGTATATTATGAGAGGTTTAATGCACGAAGGGTGATGCCGTGCAGTTTTCCTTGCTGTTTTAAGTGCTTATTTCGTTTAAGGATTTCTGTTTAATTATGACTTTTCATTATTCTCACTCCTTATATTGTAATCCCCCACTGTATGTCCCCTTCCAATTATTTTATGCTTTATTTCTTTATTTGCTGTTATTTCCACTAGCATGATTATACGGTTCAGGTTATATGTGGGTGTCATGTCCTAGCCTCATCACTACTTCGCCGAGGTTAGGCTCGACACTTACCAGTACATGGTGTCGGTTGTACTGATACTACACTCTGCACTTTCTGTGCAGATCCAGGTATCGGTCTGAGCTGATTCTGAGTTCGTATCTGATTTCTGCGCAGGAGACCCGAGGTAGATCTGCCGACGTCCGCTGATTCTTGGAGTCCCTTCCTATATTCTCATTTACTGTTTTCTTTAGTTCATAAACAATATTACCTTTTTCTTTCAGCCAAATAGTTGTAGTTATCATAGTAGTCTGTGAGTTGTGACACCAAATCATGGGTAGTTAGACATATAAGTATTAATTGCATAATATCATTATACAAATTTCGCTTCTTATTTTATTTTCATGTGTTGGGTTGTAGTGATTCTCCGTATATTATAAGATTTTCATGTTGCAAACCTCTAATGTTGGCTTACCTAGCAAGTGCAGCGTTAGGCGCCATCACGGTCCCGATGGTGGAAATTCGGGTCGTGACAAGTTGGTATCAGAGCACTAGGTTGCGTATGTCTCACAATTCACGGACAAGCTTAGTAGAGTCTGGGGGATCGGTACGGAGACGTCATCATCCAGTATTTCATGTGTTCATTCTCCGGAAGTATCATGGTGACCCGTCCCACGTATTAGATTTCAACTCTGTCCAATTGGACAAGGATTTGACTTATGAGGAGGAGCCAATAGCCATTCTAGACCGGTAGGTTCGTCAGTTGAGGTCGAAGAGTTATCCTTCTGTTCGAGTGCAGTGGAGAGGTCAGCCCGTTGAGGTGGCTACTTGGGAGTCCGAGCCGGACATGAGGAGTAGATATCCCCACTTGTTCGCCAGTTCAAGTACTTTTCTATGTTCGTTCGAGGACGAACGTTTGTTTTAGAGATGGAGATTGTGATGACCCCAAGGGGTCATCTTGTGTTTTAGAACTTTATTCCACGCTCGTTAGCCTTAAAATCTTATATTTATCCTCCTCTATTTGCGTGCGTCATCCGGGCATAATTCTGGAAAGCCTTTATGCGGAAAATAGAGGAAATAATAATTTTTGGAATTTAAGAGTGATTTTTAGTTAACTTTGGTCAACGTATTGTGTAAACGGACCCGGCCCCGTATTTCGACAGTCCCGATGGGTCCATAATAAAATATTGGATCTGGGCTTATGCCCGGAATCGAATTTCGAGATCCATAGGCCGAGAAATGAATTTTTGACTAAAATTGAATTTCAGAAAAATCTATGGTTTTAAAGTATGTGTTTAATGCTTGGTTTTGATGGTATCGGGCCCATATTTTGGTTCCGGAGCCTAGTACAGATCTGTTATAATATCTAAACCATGTTTGTGAAATTTGGTGAGAAACGGAGTTTATATGACGTGATTCGGACCTTCGGTTGAGAAAATAGTAACTTGAAGTGTTCTTTAGATTTTTATTGATTTTGATGCTAAATCCGTAGTTTTAGGTGTTATTTTGGCGATTTGATCGTACGAGCAAGTCCGTATGAAGTTTTTAGTCTTGTGTGCATGTTTGTTTTGGAGCCCCGAGGGCTCGGGTGAGTTTCAGATAGACTACGGGATGTTTCAGACCTAGAAATTTCTGTTGTTCTGTTATTGCTTCGCGTCCATGAAGTGTAAGCTAGGCTGGGAGGAAATTCCTACTTCGCGAACGCGGAGCATAGAGGGTGGTACCCTTCAAGAACGCGACCAGTCTCCTCTGAACGCGATAGGTTAAGGGACATGGGGGAGGGGGTCAGTATTCTTCTATGCGAACGCGGAGTCTTGGGAGGAGCTGCCTTACACGAACGTGTAGATAGAATCGCGAATGCGAAGGCCTTAGGCCGCTGTGCATCGCGATCGCGACAGTCCTCTCGCGAATGCGTTGAAGGCCTGTCCAGTGTTTTAAAGTAGACTTAAAAAATGGTATTTGTTCAAACTTTCATATTTTCTTCACTAGAACTTAACCTTGGACGATTTTTGAAATGGGGATTCAACACAAAATCATAGATTCATGTTCTTAAACTCATTCCTTTAAATTTCCATCAACACCCATTAGATTTCTAGTCCTAAATTTTGTTCTTTAAGGGTAGAAATTAGGGATTTTAGGAGAATTAGGGATTTTGTAAATTTTGGGATTTAGACCCCGATTTGGGGTCGGATTCTGGAACTAATTACATATTTGGGATGGATGAATGGGTAAACGAATTTTTGTCTGAACCTCGAATTTTGACCAAGCGGGCCCGGGGTCAATTTTTGAATTTTTGTTTTGGAAAAATTTGGGAAATCTGTAATTATTCATTAAAGTTGATTCCTTTAGCGATAATTGATGGTATTAAGCTATTTGTGAATAGATATGAGTGGGTTGAAGGTGAATTCTAAGGGAAAAGCGGTACTTGAAAAGTGAGTGGCATGCGAATCGAGGTAAGTATCGTGTCTAACTTTGGCTTGATGGAATAGGTATTATGTATTTTATTTGCTACGTGTTTGGTTGTTGTTGAGTCATAGCATGCGTGTGAAATTCTATTCTTTGTAAATTTTGCAGTCTTTAATCCTACTACCCATGCTTAGTGTTGTTATTATAGATGTTGGGTGACTTACAACTAGTTTCCCTGAGATTTGGTAACTTTTGAATATTGGTTCAAGGTTGAGATTCATATTGTGATATTAATCATTGATAGAGCACTTGCTTTTTTGTGAAACTTCTATTTATACGTTGTTATTGATTTTTTGATATGTGAGGAGGAGTGTAAAGCAAGAAGGGTGATGTCGTGCATGCATTATTTATATTGTGAGGAAGAGTGTAAAGCACGAAGGTTGATGTCGTGCCATGATATGTGAGTTTTAATGCACGAAGGATGATGTCGTGCCATGAACTATTAGTGATAAAGCACGAAGGGTGATGGCGTATATATTATGAGAGGTTTAATGCACGAAGGGTGATGTCGTGCCGTTCTATTTATTTATTTGGTGAGGTTGAGAGTAACAACACGAAGGGTGATGTCATGCAGTTTTTCTTGCTGTTTTAAGTGCTTATTTCGTTTAAGGATGTCTGTTTAATTCTGTCTTTTCATTATTCTCACTCCTTATATTGTAATCCCCATTGTATGTACCCTTTCGATTATTTTATGCTTTATTTCTTTATTTGCTGTTATTTCCACTAACGTGATTATACTGTTCAGGTTATATGTGGGTTTCATATCCTAGCCTCCTCACTACTTCGCCGAGGTTAGGCTCGACACTTACTAGTATATGGGGTCGGTTGTACTGATACTACACTCTGCACTTTCTGTGCAGATCCAGGTATCGGTCGGAGCTGATTCTGAGTCCGTAGCTGATTACTGCGCATGAAACCCGAGGTAGATCTGCCGACGTCTGCAGATTCCTCGAGTCCCCTCCTATATTCTCATTTACTGTTTTCTTTAGTTCATAAGCAGTAGTATTTTTTTCTTTCAGCCAAATACTTATAGTTAATCATAGTAGTTCGTAAGTTGTGACACCAGATCATGGGTAGTTAGACATATCAGGATTAATTGTGCAGTATCATTATACAAATTTCGCTTCTTATTTTATTTTCATGTGTTGTATTGTAGTGATTCTCCGTATATTATAAGATTTTCATGTTGCAAACCTCTAATATTGACTTGCCTAGCAAGTGCATCGTTAGACGCCATCACGGTCCCGACGGTGGAAATTCGGATCGTGACACATACACATTATACATAAATTTTACATATATTACAACTATATAATTATATTTATTTTTAGAGATTCCGGACTGTTTTACTGAATGCATGCTTTAGAGGTGCACTCCTCTTACCGGTAACAACTGAAGCAGCATTCTTCACAGCGCACATCTGCATTGTTCGACGGATGATATCAAGAGGATAAACAACAATCTGCCTTATGGTTCCAGGAACATCACCACATTCAAGCTTCGCTGTAACACTTAATTTAGTGTCTACATGCTAAATACAACTGTTTCTTCAACGCAATAACTTTTTTTGGCATCATCAATTGCTATTACACTAAATTCATTCTTATTCAATTTAATATACACTATTTTAGGCAGTCTACCATTTAAATATCTGTTGCATCATCAATTACTATTATACTTAATTCATTCTTATTCTACCTAATTGAAAATCCCCCCTTTGTGTATAACGCATAATACACGTGCAACGCATGTACACTAAATCTAGTACTCTTAATATTAAGTTAATAATAATTTTTAATCTTGCTCAATACTCAAAAATATTTAATAAAGATAACTTAATAAATTATACATTGTATTTATTGTTTTTTATAAACATGAAAAAAAATCACGTTTCGTCTTTTTGAGTCGAGGGTCTATCGGAAATAGCCTCTCTATGCCCTCTAGGTAGAGATAAGGTCTGCGTAAATATTATCTTCCCCATGCCCACTTATGTGACTTTGCTACGTCGTCGTTGTTATTGTTGTTTATAAACATGAAAAAATCTAAAGTACCAATTAAAATAGAACGCAGAGAGTATATTTTAATTTTAAAGGGGCGGCTATTTCAGTAGGGGTGGCAAACGGGCGGGTCGGATATGAGCGGGTCTGTCACGACTCCAAACCTAAACTGACCGTGATGGTGCCTATCGTGTCACTAGGTTAGCCAATTTATCAAGAATACTATAAAGGATTTCTATTTAATATATAAGTTACCCAATATTTCATTAAAATTGCGCTTTCAAGCATTTCAAAACTATAAAAATAACAAAAAATGTCTAAACACAGCCCAACACCTGGAGTCAACCGTCATGAGCATCTAAGAAGTGATACAATGTGATATTATTTCATTACTACAACTAGCTATGGGAATAGATAAAAATGAAAGAATATGAAGGGAAAAGGGCATGTTGCGGACGCCGAACAGCTACCTCAAAATCCCCGAACAAGCTCCAAGAGAGGCGAATCAGCTAGTGCTCAGACCCACTACCTGAATCTGCACACAAGGTGCAGGGAGTAACATGAGTACGCCAACTCAGTAAATAACAATTGTAACTAGAGACTTGAGTGCAGGGACGAGCATATAAAATCAGGTAAAATCATGTGATGAACAACAGTAAAATAAGTACAGCAAGTCAGGAATCTACCTTCCGAATATTTTCATAAAAATTCCAAGTTTCCCTTTAAAAGCTCGTATAAAACATTTGTTCAATATTTTCATTAGAGGCTCCGTGTAAAGAAGGATGAAAATGGTAGTTTCATAAAGATATCAGCCCCTCGGGTACAGTGTCACTCATTATAAAGCATCTCGGGCAAGCCTCTCAGTCACTCGTGACCCTACTCTCATAAGTCAATACTTACACTCAGCACTCCCACTCAACAGGTACCAAATAATAATTGTTGCGGCGTGCAGCCCAATCCATATAGTAATCGTTGCGGCGTGCATCCCGATCCATATAGTAACCGCTGCGGCGTGCAGCCCGATCCATATATAACCGCTGCGGCGTGCAGCCCGATCCCTAATAGTAGACTGCGCTCACTGGGGGTGTACAAACTCCGGAGGGGCTCTTACAGCCCAAGCGCTATATCGTTGCGACGTGCAACCCGATCAATAACTAGCCTCACAATCCGGCCCTCGGCCTCACTTAGTCATCCTCACAAGCCACTCGGGCAACTCATCGCAAATCACAGGGACTCAACCCAAAATGTCTTTTATTAATTTAAAACAGGGTGATAAACAAGAATAAATAGTGAACAGGTATAAATCATGACTGAGTTTATATTTTTTATTAAAACAGTGTAAGAATAGTAGTAAAATACCCTTGTGGGTCCAAATAGGTCGGCACAAGACCCCAAACATGGCGTACAACCCAAAATATAGTATCACTCTCTAAAATACGGGATATCATATGATTTCAAATCAAATATGCGGCTTAATAGTCGCTACGGGACGGACCAAGTCACAATCCCTACCGGTGCACGCCCACACGCTCGTCACCTAGCATGTGCGTCACCTCATTTTGTGATGACCCAAAAGGTCATCCTAAGTATTTCCAGCTAAATCTGTGTTTCGAGGCCTTGAAAGCCTCCATTAATCTCACCTCGATAGGCGTGCACAGCCCGGGCATGTAGCCTGGAAGCTTCTATGTGAAAATTTGATAAAAATGGAGTTTTGAATGAAATAATTGAATAAAGTTGACTTTGGTCAACATTTTGGTAAACGGACCCGGACCCGTGATGTGACGGTCCCGGAAGGTCTGTAGGAAAATATCGGACTTGGGCGTATGCCCGGAATCGAATTCCGAGGTCCCAATCCTGAGAAAAGAATTTTTAAAGAAAATTGTTTTCTGAAAATAATA
>MDKH01192141.1:0-25600 GCA_005239495.1 Nicotiana undulata | reverse complement strand
TCCGATCACCGTCCCGTGAGTTCTAACTATTTGGAAACACATTTATCAAACTTCCTTGATATTTAAGCACTTATATACAGATATTAGATGTTTCTTAACTATGAAGTAAATTCCAAAACATTAACTACCAAGAAAAAGAAGAGGCAGTATAATGACACTTACGTCGTAGGGATCGTTTTGATGTTATTGCTTCTCGATTTCATGCCCGTGATGATATTCTTCTTTGAAACCCTAGTAGATATCTTGAGGTTATGTTTATGGGTGTTCTATCGTTTTTTTATGCTGAAATATGAAGAGAAAGCCGACCTAAGACACATATATATCTATTTTGGAAAAAGTCAAAGAGGTGCTAGCTTGGCACCCTAGGATTGGTCCATCTTCCGACACTTATATCTTTTTATCCCGATGTTGTATGAACGAACGGTTAAGAGAGTTGGAAACTAAATTCCAAGAACTTAAATTTGGTATATAATATGTCCCAATATGACCTCATATAACACATGAAATCTATTTCTCAAAAATCTCTAGTGATCCACCTACTTGTCATATATGATGTCTGCGCAGTCTCGCGAAATTGCAAATATCTCTCTACTCCTATGTTGTATCGATGAACGGTTTAATGAGTTGGAAACTAGATTCATAGATATTTATTTTGGTAGGTAGATAATACCCTAATTATAAGTATATTGGGAGAAAAGTGCAGCTATATTCGACCTAAGTTTCAACAAATTTATGAATGTAACTTGTGAAGACCTATTCCAACTTCTATTCCAAAACTTGCTTGACTTCAAAACTTAGCGCACGACTATCATACGATAAATATTAGCTCATATCATAAACTCCTTATCATGTAATGAACCATAGTCTCACCCTAAAGTACATGTTATAACATTCCAAACTCGTCGACTTTCGACGAAACTTATTTTCTTCAATTGGTTTAGCTTCTAAGCTTTCCAACCTTCTTGGTACTCGTTATTCATGATCTTAAATATTTGTAACCTCCAATGTAACATGATTAACTTACTTTATATTCCATCAAATATAATCTTATTTCTGAGCTTACATCAATTGTCTTACGATGTACTCTCACGTACAAAAACAAGGGGTGTAACAGGTCGGGTTTGGCCAATTTCGGGAATTGTGCCCAATTGTGATAGTTTTCGAATGGGTTTCGTCTCCCTAACATATTTTGATGATTTTAATCTGATTTTGATAGACTCGGATCATTTGGGAGCGGATTCGAGGGGCAAGAGTATCGCAGAGTTGCTTTTCAGGCCGGTTTGAGGTAAGTAATGACTATAAATCTTGTCCTGAGGGTATGAAACCCCGTACTTAGCATCTTCTCACTATTTTGGAGTGACGCACACGCTGGATGACGAGTGTGTGGCGTGCACTGATGGGGGATTTGAACTTGGTTCTTCCCGAGGCAACTATTGAGTGGCGTAATTTCTTTTTAATCACGTGATAAATTGTATTTTTATGCTTTTGATATATTTGGGTTGTAAGCCATGTTTCGGGCCTTGTGTCGACCTGTTTGGACCCCTTGGGGGCTATTTACTACTATTCCTCATTGTGTTGATTCATGATTTACACTCAGTCATATTATGTTTAACTGATTTCAAAACTCAATCTTATTTACATTATTTTGTGATTTAAAATGATATTTTGGGTCGAGTACCCCGTTTTACTGATAGCCCGAGCGACTTTTTGAGAGGTTTCTGACAGAGTGAGGCCGAGGGCCTATGTTTTGAGGATATTATGGGATCGGGTTGCGCGCCGCAGCATGTTATATTGTTTATGGTGACTGAGTAAGGTCGACTGCCTGATTATGAGGATATGATATTGGATCGGGCTGCACGCCGCAACATGTTATTGATAGGCCAAGTGCTAGAGTGATTGATGCCATGAGATGGCTTATATTAGTGCTTGGGCTATAGGAGCCCCTCTGGAGTCTGTACACCCCCGTGAGCGCAGGTACCTACTAAGTGCGAGTGCCGAGTGCCGAGTGACTAGTGATTGGGAGGCATGAGTGGCTGTGAGGTTGCCCGAGGGGCTGATTATGAGTGATTATGAGGCATGATGAGGGACTGTTTCTAAGTGATGTTATGCCCGAGGGGCGGTTTATTATTTATGTTTTTGGTTGAGTGGCTACTTATGATTCATATCAGGTTTACACTAAACTTGTTGGACATTTTTCTGAAATTGTTGGAAATTATACTTTTCAAAGGATTTTTACTGAATTGGCTTTTTAAGCGGGATGATTTAACGTATACACTGTTGGAAAGAAAGGCTGTGATTATTGTGAAATGATGATTTGACTTTATGTGTTTCTTACTGCTCAGACCTGGTTTATTTTTATTACTACTGAGTTGGCGTACTCACATTACTCCCTGCACCTTGTGTGCAGATCCAGGTGTTAGGGAAGAGTGAGTTTTCCATCTATTCCAGAGACGTTTTGGAGATTTGCGAGGTAGCTGAACGCGTCTGCAGCCCTGCTTCCTCCTGCTTAATATTATAGAGTTTAAATTCTTCCAAACTTGTATATTTTCTTTAGATGCTCATGACCAGTGACTCCGGGATCTTGGGGTTGTATTTACTATTCTGTGTAGCTTTTATCTGCTTAAAAATTATTAAACGAAACTTGTATGGATTACCAGTCTAGTGATGATATAAATGAAAGATTCTTTACGTTTTGAGTGTTAATTTGGCTGGCCTAGTTCCACGTTAGGCGCCATCACGACTAGTTTAGATTTGGGGTCGTGACTAAGTTGTAGTAATAGAAGATATTAAATCTTTCCTTTATTTATAATCTTAGTATAACTAATCGCTTTCGCGAATACTTTAGAAACTCAATAAGTTTCTTTGAGACTTACTACAACATAATAAATTGACATGATAATCAATTGTAATCCTCCAAAATAATAATAATACTCTCTTCCAGAGCTCTCAATTAATTTGGTACTACCATATATTCATCAACATACATGTGGTGAATATCACTTTCAAAGAGAAATTTATAAATTATGGTCATTATCAAAATTATGTGCAAAATTTGTTTCTTGCATTAGTGTTATCCTTTAGTAATCACATTGCCAAAATATTTTGGCGTACAATAGGTACATGACCAATTACCATTCATGCCATAATAATGATATTATTTTCTTATATCATCTCAAACCTCCTTTTAGAGGTGAGTGTGGTATATTCACTACCACTAGCACGTTCATATTCTTCCAAGAATGAATATGTATTCATAAATCAGATGTTGTCACATTCTCATCATGAATGGACCATAATCATTTATATGTGCTTTACAAAATCTCATGTCAAATCGATGAAAAATATTACTTTCAAATAGTGAAAGATTATTTTGAGAATTCTTATTATTCTCATTATCACAAATATGACGATTATAATTTCGTCTATTATCATGTCCACATCCATTGATACCTTCATGGTAATAATTTGTCTTCTTTCATACTTATCACATATTGCTATCACATTCTCTAATGGGGAATGAGAATGACGCAAATTCAATGGGACGGGGTTTCACTTCTTTGCCCACAATCATACATGAATTTGATCATGGCAAGGCATAGAAATTTTACCACTTCGGGTGGCTATAATTTCTTGCAAACTCTATAAAAGTTATAATCAAATTTTATTGTCTTTGCTTGTATTTAAAATTAAAATATAGAATTTCAAGAATTTAAAATAGAAAAATAAAGTAAAATACTTACCTTAAATCCAGAATTTAATCATGAAGGAAGTTCATGGAACAATTGACAATCATTAAGCTCAATTCCAAAGCTTCTACTAAAATTGGTTAGAGTCTCGTGTTGATAACGTGTTATGAAACAATAAAAGAACAAGAACAATATTGCAGAGAAAGAGGGAGAGGGAATTCTTATTGAATATTTTGGGATGAATTACAATGGAATAGGACCCTCTATTTATAGGGAAAGAGTGACTTAGCCACCAAGTAAAATCCCTAAGATCTCTCTAAAATATAGACATTCACCTTAAATAGAATTCTATTTATAACACAAACAGTATTTTGACGCGCATAATGTATTTCTAGACTAACTTATGAGATTATCAAGTTACATAGCATCTATTTCGTATACATGGTATTCTTTTATAAAAATTACTAGAGTGCGATAAGTAAAAAGTATAGCGCAGCAAAATTGTCCTAAGAGAGGCGGATCTAGGATTTCTTGAACATGGGTATACCACTAAAAAAATATTAAGTGAGAATTGATCCATGTTCCTCTAGATAAATAACTCAATGTTCAATCAAGTGCACCATTTAATCTTTTTGGAGTGTGGGTGCCAATAAATTATATTAGATCAATTCCAGAAAATATGTAAATAAAATACCTAATTTGACAGATATACCATAAGTTCACGTACTCGTGTTTTAAGCTGTAAATCCCCCCGTACCCAAATGAAAAAGAGAATTCATTTTTACATAGCATTCTTAAGATTTTGTTCAGTAACGTATATCACCGTCTCTTTTCCTAAAATTTAGTAATAAGGTAGTAAAACTGTCCATCTTTTTTAACTCGTTTATGTTCTTCCTATGTTGCCATTCAATCCAAATAGATAGATGGAGAAGAGACGGTAGAGAGTGAAATTTATCTTAATACCTGTCACGACCCGGAAATTTTATCCCCGGGATCGTGATTGCGCCTAACATTTCACTTGCTTGGCCATACAACGTTAGAATAGTTTATCAATTTTATTATATAGATCAAGTTAAATAATAACAAGGAAGCCGAAATAACTGAAATAAATTCTGAAAGAAAGTGCGAAAAAACATAACAACTGAATATCTAATACAACCCCGAATCTGGTGTCACAAGTGCACAAGCTACTAGAAGTTCTATAAATAGAGTCTGAAATAAATCAACTGTTTCAAATGAAATGAACAGCAAAAGAGGAAAGAGGAATGGGACTTCAAGGTCTGCGGACGTCAGCAGATCTATCTCAAGTCTCCGAATGATAATCCGAGCTAGTGCACCTCACGTATAGCTGGGACAAGTACCAAAATCTGCACAAGTGCAGAGTGCAGTATGAGTACAACCAACCTAATGTACTCCGTAAGTGTCGAGCCTAACCTCAACGAGGTAGTGACGAAACTATAACAGGACACTCACGTAATTAAACTTGTACAAACATAGATATATGTACCAAACAACAATACAATAGAGATTTAATATGTACAGTTGGGAGGGGACATGCGAAAGGGGAAAAAGATAAGATAACCACAATAGGAAAACAAAAAAACACAGATAATCATAAACTAAAGAGGACAAATAACATACGATATGAAACGGGCACGGCATCACCCTTCGTGCTTTTACTCTCGTTCTCACCATGTAACAATGAATAAATGATACATATTGGCACGGCATCACCCTTCGTGCGTTAATTATCTTCCTCACCATGTATTAATCAGTAAATAAAGGAAGGAAATGGCCGGCATCACCCTTCATGCTTTAACATTCTTGAATACACAAATTCGGGAAGTAAATAATACAAGGGATGTACTTTACGTCAATTATGATCCCAAGATACCAATCCTCAACTTCCAAAATACTCAATCATCACAATTAATCCACAAATACAGAAGGAACGATCAAATAAGTAATAATCTAAGCATGGATGTCATAATTAAAGAGGTAATTAATCACAAGAAAATAAGTTCTACCCACATGCTTTAACCTAACAACAATACATAAGTACTTGTCACCTTACATATACGTTGTACCCACACATTAAACACTTAGCGATTAGGCAAACAAGTCCTAATAGCTCAAGTCAAGGTTAACCACGACACTTACCTCACTTCGCAACCAATTCAAAGTACAACTACGACCTTGCCTTTCGAACAAGCCTCCGAACCAACCAAATCTATCAAACTATCAACCAAACAATTTAAAATAAGCCTTAGAATTTACCCATAAATGAAAGAGGTCAAATTTAGATCATCATAGAAAAAGTCAACCTCGGGGCCCTCTTGGTCAAAATCCGAGGTTCGAACCAAAAAGCAATCACCCATTCACTCCCGATCCCGGTTATGTAATTCAATTCGAAATCCGACCTCAATTCGAGGTATGAATTCCAATTTTACAAAAATCCCTAATTTCTACCATGAAATCCTAGATTTAAGGTTGAAATCTTATGGAATATAATGGGTAATTGAAAGAAAGTAGATTAGAGTCGCTTACCAATGAATTGAGGAAGAAAAGCTCTTGGAAAAATCGCCTCTAGGGTTTTTAGGGTTGAGAATTTGAGATAATAAGCTAAAATCCTGTTTTTTCCAGCTTTTGTCCTGGCGTAGATGTCGCAATTGCGACCGCAAATGCGAAGAATCCCACATCTCTTCCATCATTGCATTTGCGATGATTTGTTTGCAAATGCAAACTCCGGGACTCCTCAAATGCGAACTTTTGATCGAAAATGCGATATTTTGCTGACCTAGCCGCCCCCCCCCCCCCCCCCCCCCCCCCCCCCCCCCCCTCCCGCAAATGCGATGAAATGGTTCACAAATGAAAACTTGACAGGAAATGCGAACATTGACCTCATAATTGTGAGATTAGAGACTTGCACCAGAACTAGATGCACCACCTATTTTTCCTAAGTCCAAAACCACTTCGAAGCCTATCCGAAACTCACCCGAGCCCTCTGAAATTCAAACCAAACATGCACACAAGTCCAAAAATATCATATGAACTCACTCGCGTGATCAAAACGCCAAAATAACACCTAGAACTACGAATCAAACACCAAAACGAATGAAATTTTCTATGAAACTCAAGAACTTTCAATATTTCAACCGGATGTCCGAATTACGTCAAATCAACTCCGTTTTGCACCAAATATTACAGTCAAGTCATAAATATAGTAATGAACCTATACCAAGTTTCGGAACCAAAATCCGTTGCGACAACAAGTAAGTCAAACTTCGATCAATCTTAATAATTTTTTAAACCTTTATGCTTTTAGTTTTCAATAAATTGCGATAATTCGAGCTAGGGACTTCCGAATTTGATTCCAGGCATACATCCAAGTCACAAATTACGATACAGACCCAATGGCACTGTCAAAACACTGATTCGGGTCTATTTACTCAAAATGTTGGCCGAAGTCAACTCAAATGAGTTTTAAGGTACGTTTTCACATTTTTATCAAATTTTAACATAAAAACCTTTTGGATATAAGACATCGACTGCGCACGCAAATTTAGGAAGGCTAAATAGAGATAATCGAGGTGTGAAATGTAAAAATTTAGGTTAAAATTGTAAATGACCTATAGGGTCATCACATTCTCCACCTCTAAAACAAACGTCCGTCCTCGAACAGACATAGAAAAGTAATTGGACTGGTGAAAAGGTGCAGATATCTACTTCGTATGTACGACTCGGACTCCCAAGTGGCTTCCTCAATCGGCTAACCTCTCCACTGCACTCGAACTGAAGGATAACTCTTAGACCTCAATTGTCGTACCTGTCGGGATAGAATAGCCACCGGCTCTTCCTCATAAGTCAAATCCTTGTCCAATTGGACTGAGCTGAAATCTAACACATGGGACGAATCACCGTGGTACTTTCGGAGCATAGATACATGGAACATTGAGTGGGATGCTAATAAGATTTGTGGAAATGCGAGCTTGTTGGCCACTTCACCCACTCTCTAAAGAATCTCAAAGGGTCTGATATACCTAGGGCTCAACTTGCCCTTCTTTTCGAACCTCATCACACCCTCTCTCCAACCATAAATGCAACATCACAAACTCTACTGCCAGCATAATGTTTCTACCTAGACTGAGCGGTGCAATGTGGATCCTGAATAATCTTAACCTTATCCAAGGCATCTTGTACCAAATCTGTACCGAACAACCGAGCCTCCTCCGGCTCGAACCATCCAAGTAGCGAACGGCACTGCCTCCTGTATAATTCCTCATAAGGAGCCATCTGAATGCTCGAATTGTAGATGTTGTTGTAGGCATATTTCACAAGCGGAAAACACTGATCCCAAGAACCCCAGAAGTCCATAACACAAGTACGAAGCATATCCTCCAATATCTGAATAATGCACTCAGACTGTCCGTCTGTCTGGGGATGAAATGTTGTGCTCAACTCAACCTGCGTGCCCAACTCACGATGTACTACTCTCTACAAGTGCGAGGTGAACTGCGTACCTCGATCAGAAATTATAGATAGGGGCACATCGTTAAGACAGACGATCTCGCGGATGTGGATCTCAGCTAACCGCTCTGAAGAATAAGTAACTTCCATAGGAGTGAAATGTTCCTGGCTTGGTCAACCTGTTCACACCTAAACCATGCTGAACTTCTTCTGAGTCCCTGGGAGTCCAACAACAAAATCCCTAGTGATACGCTCCCACTTCCACACAGAAATCTCTAACTTCTGAAGCAAACCACCAGGCCTTTGATGCTCGTTGTTAAGTTGATGACAATTTAGACACCGAGCTACATATGAAACTATATCTTTCTTTATCCTCCTCCACCAATAATGCTGCCACAAGTCTTGATACATCTTGGAGGCACCCGGATGAATAGAATACCCGGGAAATGTGGGCCTCCTCAAGGATCAACTCACAAAGCCCTTCCACATTGGGCACACAAATATGGCTTTGCATCCTCAAAACTCCATCATCTCCAACAATATCCCGCTTGGCACCACTGTGACGCACCGTGTCCCTAAGGACAAGCAAATGGGGATCATCTTATTGACGTTCTCTGATGCGCTCATACAAGGAATATCGAGCGAATGTGAAAGATAAACACGACTTGTATTTGAAATATTTAACCTCACAGACTGATTAGCCAAAGCCTAAACATCTGCAGCAAGCGGCCTCTCACTAACTGGAATGTACGCAAGGCTGCCCATACTAATAGCCATTCTACTCAAGGCATCGGCCCCCACATTGGCCTTCCCGGGATGATACAAAATGATGATATCATAGTCTTTCAACAGCTCCAACCATCTCATCTGCCTCAAGTTGAGATCCTTTTATTTGAAATATATTGTAGACTTCGATGATCCGTGAATACCTCACACGGCACGTCGTAAAGATAGTGCCTCCAAATCTTAAGTGCATGAACAATGGCTGTCAACTCTAAGTCATGAACAGGGTAATTATTCTCATGAACCTTCAACTATCATGATACGTATGCAATCACTCTGCCATCCTGCATCAATACTGCACCATGCCCAATACGAGATGCATCACAATACACCGTGTAAGATCCTGAACCGGTGGGCAACACCAACACTGGCGCCGTAGTCAGAGCAGTCTTGAGCTTCTAAAGGCTCAACTCAAACTCGTACGGCCATCTGAATGGGGCACCCTTCTAGGTCAATCTGGTCAATGGGGCTGCTATAGATGAAAACCCTCCACGAACCGACGATAATAACCCACCAAACCTAGAAAGCTCTGAATCTTTGTAGCTAAAGTAAGTCTAGGCCAGTTCTGAACGACCTCAATCTTCTTAGGATCCACCTTTATACCCTCTACCAATACAACATGTCCCAAAATGGTGACTGAGTCTAACCAAAACTCACACTTTGAAAACGTAGCATATAACTGGCTATCTCTCAGAGTATGAAGTATAATCTGAAGATGTTGCTCGTGCTCCTCTCGTCTGCTGGAGTATATTAAGATATCATCAACAAATACAATCATAAAAGAATCCAAGTAGGACTTGAACACCCGGTTCATCAAATCCATGAATGTTGTTGGGGTATTTGTCAACCCAAATGACATGACTAGGAACTCATAATGCTCGTATCGAGTACAAAAAGTCGTCTTAGGGACATCAGATGCCCTAATCCTCAACCGATGTTAGCCAGACCTCAAATCATTCTTTGAAAACACTTTGGCACCTTGAAGATGATCAAATAAGTCATCAATCCTCGGCAACGGATACTTGTTGTTGATAGTGACTTGTCGATAGTCTATACACATCCTCATCGACCCATCCTTCTTCTTCACAAATAACACGAGCACACCCCAAGGCGAGACACTAGGTATAATGAAGCCTTTATCAAGCAAATCATGCAATTGCTTCTTTAACACCTTCAACTCCGGCGAGGCCATATGGTATGGCGGAATAAAAATGGGTTGAGTGCCCGGAGCCAAATCAATACAGAAATCAATATCTCTATCGGGTGGCATCCTCGATAGATTAGCAGGAAACACCTTTGGAAGCTCACGAACAACTGGCACGGAATCCATGGAAGGAACCTCCACACTAGAATCACAGGCATATGCCAAATAAGCTAGACATCCCTTCTCGACCATATGTCGATCCTTCACATAGGAAATAACCCTGCTGGTAGAGTGACTAGGAGTCCCTCTCCACTCTAGTTTAGGCAACCTTGGCATGGCTAAGGTCACCGTCTTTGCGGGATAGTCCAATATAGCATGATAAGGTGATAGCCAATCCATACCCAAGGTAACATCAAAGTCTACCTTATCGAGAAGTAGAAGATCCACACTAGTCTCAAGACTCCCCATGGTAACCACACATGAGAGATAGAAACAATCTACAATAATAGGATCTCTCATAAGCATGTACACATACACAGGAGCATTAAAGAATCACGAGGCACAACCAGACATGAAGCAAAATAAGATGACACGTAGGAATAAGTAGATCCCAGATCAAGCACAACTGAGTCATATCATGTCAAATGGGAACAATACCTGTGATAACGACGTCAGATGACTCGGCCTCAAGCCTACCTAGGAAAGCATAATATCAGGGTTGGGCCCCACCACTATGAATTACGTTGCTGGGACGGCCTCTAGCTGGCTGGCCTCCACCTCTAACTGCATGACCTACACCTCTAATGGACTGACCTCCACCTTTGGCTGCCTGACCCCTGCCTCTAGCTGGCTGAGTGGGAGATGGAGCAACCGGTGCCGGAATTATGGCACGAGAGTCATGTTATTGCACGTTGCTATGTGACATGGGGCAAAATCTAGCAATGTGCCTCGGATCACCACAAGTACAACAAGCCCTCAGCAGTTGTGACTGCTGACCTTGGAACTGGCCTTGAGGACCTAAATAACCACTATAATAGCTTTGGATCAGAGGTTCGCTGATAGAAGTTTGTGGTGCACTGTAGGTTGGTTGTCAGGAATGAGGCACGTAAGGATCACGGCTCCGTGAAGCACTGTGGGATGCCTGAAGCGCTGAATGAAATAGCCTGAGAGGATGGCCTTTACCAAAAGCACTTGTGCCTCCAGATGGGGCACCTATAAAACTACTGGAATGACGGGACTCTTATCTAACACCGGCCCCCTCTCATGAACACAAACCAACTCGATACGTCTGGGAATATCAACAGTAGTTTGGAGGGAAATATCACTCTCTGTCTCCTTGTCCATCTGAAGCATGAGAGTGTAAGTGAGCCTATTAATAAATCTCCCCACTCGCACCTTCTTAGTAGCAAGAAAGATAGTGGCATGGTGATCTAAGTCCATAAATCGAGTCTCATACTGGGTGACAATCAAACCACCCTGCTGATGTCGCTCAAACTTCCTGCGATACCCCTCTATCAGGGTGACAGGGATGAACTGCTCTAGTTATAGCTATGAGAACTGATCGTAGGTAAGTTCAGGAGACCCAACTAGTCTAGCCAATATATAATCTCTCAACCATTTCTTAGCAGAACCAGTCAGCTCAAATGTTGCAAAATCGATCCCATTGGTCTCAACTATGCCCATGTTCCGCAGCACCTCGTGGTAACGGTCGAGAAAGTCCTGTGGGTCCTCAAAAGATGCAACACTTAAATGAACAGGAAAAAGTTTGGTGAACTTATCCAACCTCAACATAACCTCAGAATATAAAACGGGCCTATCACCGGCCTGTGCTGCAACAGCCTACTGAACTACCCCAACTAGCAGGGCTGCAGAAGTCTAAAACTAGGAAGCCAATTACTCCAGGGTATGAGTAACGGGAGTCTATGATCCTCTCGCAGACCGAGAGACGGTCAGTTCATCGAAAATGTACCCGGATGGGCCACACTCTTCATAAGGCCCACCAAACGGACTAGGCGTCCTAAAGCACTAGGGTTGCTATGAACCCCTCCAGGACCTGAGCTGGTCCAAAAGGTACAGTCTAGCTAGAACCTCCATATGAAAATCAACCTTAGGCTCCACTGCTGGTGTTGCTGCTCGAGCTATAGGCTGAGCTATGCCTCTACCTCTGCCTCGGCCTCGACCCCAGCCCTTAGTCGTAGCTGCAAAAGGGGGCTCTGGCTCTTGTCCGTAGGTAAATGCAGTGCGTGTTCTTGCCATCTGCGAGAGAACAAGAATATAATGGTTCAATAATCAATGATAGAATAAAATCGCACGACAAAGTAAGAAAGAAGTGACATTTTTTTCCCAAACTCCATAATTTCTAGAAGATAAGTACAGACGTCTCCGTACCAATCCTCCAGACTCTACTAAGCCTGCTTGTGACTCGTGAGACCTAGGTAACCTAGTACTCTGATACCAACTTGTGACGGCCCAGAAATCCCACCCTCGGGACCGTGATGATGCCTAACATTTCACTTGCTATGCAAGCCAGTGCTATAATAGTTTATCCATTTTCTTAGATAGATCAAGTTAAATAATAATAAGGAAACCGAAATAACTGAAATAAATTCTGAAGAAAAGTGCAAAAAACCATAACAACTGAATTATCTAATACATCCCTGAATCTGGTGTCACAAGTGCACGAGCTACTAGAAGTTCTACAAATAGAGTCTGAAATAAATACAACTATTTCGAATGAAATGAACAGTAAAAGAGGAAAGAGGAAGGGGACTTCAAGGTCTGCGAACATCACCAGATCTACCTCAAGTTTCTGAATGATAATCCAAGCTAGTGCACCTCACAAACAGTCGGGACCAGTACCAAAATTTGCAGAAGAGGTACAGAGTGTAGTATGAGTACAACCAATCCAATGTACTCTCTAAGTGTCGAGCCTAACCTCAACAAGGTAGTGACGAGGCTATAACCGGACACTCACATAATAGAACTTGTACAAACATAGATATATGTACCAAATAGCAACGTAATAGAGATTTAATATCTACAGTTGGGAGGGGACATGTGAAAGGGGAAAAAGATAAGATAACCACAACAGGAAAGATAACACATGCAGTCAAATTAATCATCAACCAAAAAGGACAAATAACATACGATATTAAAATGGCACGGAATCACCCTTCGTGCATTTACTATCATCCTTACCATGAAATGATGTCATAAGAGAAATGAAATGGCACGGCATTACAGTTCATGTTTTTACCCTCATTCTCACCATGTAATAGTGAATAACTGATATAGATTGGCATGACATCACCATTAGTGCTTTTCCTCGCCATGTATTAATCAGTAAATAAAGGAGTGAAATGGCACGGCATCACCCTTCGTTCTTTAACACTCTCCCTTACCATGTCGTAATGAATACACAAATTCGGGAGGTAAATAATACAATTGATGTACTTTGCATTAATTAGGATCCCAAGATACCAAACCCCAACTTCCAAAATACTCAATCATCACAATTAATCCATAAATATGGAAGGAACGATAAAATAAGTAATAATCTAATCTAAGCATGGATGTCATAATTAAAGAGGTAATAAATCACAAGGAAACAAGTTCAACCCGCATGCTTTAATGTAACGACCCGACCGGTCATTTTGAGCATTTACACTTTGCTCGGTAGTTTGCTGGCTAGAGTAGCTCCGTATGATACATTATGACTTATGTGAATCGTCGGTTTTGGTATCCAGGTTATTCGGAATCGATTTGGAGGAATGAATTTCATTGTTGAATACTTTTTGTGAATGTGACTCTTGGATGGAGTTTTGATGGTTCCCTTAGGTCCGGATGGCGATTTTGGACTCGGGCGTATGCCAGGACTTGTGCGTAATATTTGGGTTCATTCCTGGTGATTTTGATAGGTTTCGGTGTCGGTTGTGGAATTTGAAAGTTTCAAAACTCATTAGGCTTGAATCTATATACGGTTCATGTTTTTTATGTTGTTTATGGTGATTTAAGGGCTCGACTAAATTCGTATGATGTGTCGCAGGTACGAAAATGCTGGGTAGAATGCTATAAATCCAGGCTTTGGTTCTTTTATCATATTTTGAGATGTGGGACTGGATTGAGGCAATTTTTGGAGCAATCTTCATCACAAGGATTGGGGTAAGTGTTCTACACTTGGTTTTGATCTTATTTCAAGAATCAATCTTCATTGTTGGCATTGGTTGATGAATTTTAAAGAGAAATTGGGGGTTTTAGCCTAAAGTTCCATAATGTGTATTTTTGAGTTTTAAACATCGATTTGGAGTCGGATTTGAATGAAACTAGTATGTTTGTACTCGTAGTTGAATGGGTCATTGGATTTTGTGAGTTTTTTTCGGGTTTTAAGTGCGGGCCCGAATTGGACTTTTAGTCGATATTGGACTTTTGATTAAAGATTCGACCTTTATCGATTGAGTTTGTTTCCTTGGGCATTATTTGATGTATTTGAGTTTCTTTTGGCTATTTTTGAGTTGTTCGGAGGTCGATACGCGCGAGATGGCTTTTTTGAAGCATCGCTTGTCTTGCTCGGTATTGGAATTTGGATTATTCGAGGTAAGTAACACTTCTAAACTTAGTGTTTAGGGTATGAAACCTGAATTACGTGCTATGTGATTTGAGGTGACGCACACACTAGGTGACGGGCGTGTGGGCATGCACCGTGTAATCGTAAATCCATTATTTCTGTGGTATTGTGTAGTTAGCTGATCTTATCTCTAAACATGAAATCTCTACATACTAGATCTAATGAGTTGTGATCCATGTTAGCAACCATGTCTAGGCTACATGCATATTCTCTTGGGACCCATTGAGGTCGTTACTGATTTTGAGTTATTTGCTTACATTGAAATTTCATACTCGGTCATGTTCATTCATTTGATATCATATCTCAGTATCTTTTACTATATATTGATATATCACATCATCATTTTCGGGCTGATATTTCATGACATTGAGAGCCCGAGAGCCTGGAGAGATTGATGACTAAGTGAGGACGAGGGCCTAACTGTGAGGATATTGATATTATAGCACGTGAGTTGTCCGTGCAACACGTGAGTTGTCCATGCAGATTATAGTGCTTGGGATGAAGGAGCCCCTCCTGAGTCTGTACACCCGCCAGTGAGTGCAGGTACCTACTAAGTGCGAGTGCCGAGTGTCGAGTGATTAGGAGGACTGAGTGACTGCGTGGACTGCGTGGTTGTGATGATTGAGTGACTTGGAGGACTGAGTGACTGCGTGGACTGAGTTGCTGTGTGTCACGACCCAATTTTCCATCCGTTGGGTATCGTGACGGCACCTAGTCTTAAGGACTAGGTAAGCCTATTATTAACAACATCCAATTATAGTACAAGAATCGATTAAGTGCTTTTTGAAATAAATCTCAACACTTTACACTTTTCCAAAAACCCGGTAAGTACAAGTCATAAGCTTTAAAGAAAATACAGTAACACTTCCTAAAATATAGTTGTTAAGAATTATGTACAACAGTGCAACAAAAAGATAAGATGGTGACTCCGAAACCGCGAATGATGGAGCAGTTTTGCCTTGAGTCTCCACAACAGCAACCGCGCTGCTAGCTATCGATCGACCGGCTATGCAAAACCTAGAATCTGCAAAACAATGTGCAGAAGTGTCGAATGAGTACACCACAGCGGTGCCCAGTAAGTATCAAGACTAACCTCGGTGAAGTAGTGACGAGTACTAGTCAGGACACCCACTGGTCTAATAAATCAAACAGACATAAATATGGAATAACAAAATATATTGTCTATCTAATGACTACACAATGTAATTAACACATAACAAATTCGAGCGGAAGGAAAATACAGCAAAATACAACGAAACATCATAATAATACACAGGAGGATGGATGGGAACACACCCGAAAACTGAAAACCCCAATACGGTAAGATCAAGTAATAATTCAGCCTGCAACAGTTTCCACGCCAGGCCTTAGCCTTAAACAAAAACCTAAGTGTTTATAAAAAATACTCTGAGTGTAAACCTTCACCCGTAAGTTCATATTGAAAGCTTTGAATATAATCACTCCAAGTAGAAAATATCTTTGAAACATACTTTCTCTGACTATATATATATATATATATATACATTTTTAAAAAGAGAAATCTTCAAACACAGTTCCTTCAAAATAAATGCTTTTCAAATATACTTGTCCAATAAATGACTTTCAAACATCATTTTCTGCAAGACAAATGCTTTTCAAATATATCTTTGAAATAAAAGTCTTTCAGACATAGTTTTCTTCAAGATAAATGCTTTTCAGCTATACTTTTCAATACATATCTTTCGATCATAATCTCTTCAGGATAAATCTACTGGAACTCCGTCTGTAACTCAGAATTTGTCATGCAGTACATGGGAAAGCTCCCGGACTACGTCTGTAGCCCCAATTTAAATATGCAATGCAGTACAGGGGGAAAGCTCCCGGAATACGTATGTAGTCCCAATTTAAATATGCAATGCAGTACAGGGAGAAAGCTCCCAGAATACGTCTGTAGTTCCAGTTTAAATATGCAATGGAGCCAACAGAGAGAACAACTAGAACACGACAGAAACATCGTACATTGCCACAACAAGCACAAAAGCAACAGAGGACAAAAATGCCAAGTGCGACGAGCAAATCAATACAAGAACTTAAATCACATTAATGGTAAAACTCACTCATAAGAAGTAGCCACTGAAGGGAATGTCAAGCACAAAGAGAAAATAGTGTAACGAGGGGAAAAGAACGCAAGTATAGCAACGATTCTCAATATTCAAGTTCACAACAAGAAGAAATTAAATCATCCCAACAAGGGAAAACAGCTATAACCAATCTCGCTTAAACAATTAGCTTCACGGAATAAAACTCATCTTGAACAATGCTCTGTAATAGGCCACTCCAAGGGGATACCATCAACATGGATGATTATCATACTAAACCTAAGTAGAACTTAAGGGAAATCATATAAATCATAGTATACGACTCGCGGGCATGCTTGACACCAACGAACAGATATTCCAATTACGGCTAAACAATTATAGGGCTAGATAATACTAATGCTAGTCAATTAGGCAGTTTATGAAGAAAATATAGCATGATGGTGGAAGAGGTAAAATATTCAATTAAGTCATTTAAGATCAAGTAAACAACAAATGGAGACTAAAAGAAGAAAAATCTAATTTAAGCAGGAAGAGATGAAACTAACAACCTAAAACTTAGTCATAACAATTAAAAATTCATACACATGGAATATAAGGACCTAAGAACCCTAAAAGGCCAAATTCATACAAATAAGTCCGAGTACGCACTCGTCACCTCTCGTACACGTGCTACAATCAACAGAGAAGACTCAATTCCTAAGAGGTATTTCCCCCACACAAGGTTAGGCAAGATACTTACCTCAAAGATCTCTGGACGGCTCAAATCCAACTATAACAACTCCAAAACACACATAAATCGTATAAGGATCTCTTCTGAATAATAAAGTTTCAATCTGTACAAAAATATAAAAATCGACCCAAAAGTCGACCCCCGGGCCCGCACCTCGGAACCCGTCAAATTTTACCAAATCCGAATACCCATTCCAATACGAGTTCAACCATACAAAATTTATCAAATTTCGATACCATTTGGTCCCTCAAATCACGATTTTTCATTTAAGAAGTTTTCTTTCAAAACCCACATTTTCTTCAACCCAAAACACAATTTAAATGGTAAAAATAGGGATAAAATCATGGAATATATATAAATCTAGGTGAAGAACACTTACCCACTCGATTAGCTTGAAAATCCCCCAGAATCGCTTCCACATCCGAAGTCCAAAGTTAAAAATGTGAAGAAAAATGGCTAACCCTCGTTTGTAAAACCCTTCCCAGGACTTCCGCACCTGCGACCACTTAACCGCATCTGCGCAACTGCAGGTGCGCGAGTCCAACCACACCTACGCTCCTCCTCGCACCTGTGCCCCAATGTTCCGCACCTGCGGAGGCTGCCCAATTCGCTTATTCTCGCACCTGCGTGACCATTTCCTCACCTGCGAAGCTCGCACCTGCGGTTCCCTATCCGCAGGTGCGACCACACAAGAACAGCAGCACCGGCTACATTTTCCAACTTCAAACTTCCCGTTAACCATCTGAAATCATCCCGAGCCCCTCGGGTCCTCAACCAAGTTCACCAATAGGTCACATATCAACACACGAACTTAGTCGAACATTCGGAACACCCAAAACAACACCAAAACACTGAATTAATCCTGAATCCAAACCTAAGGATTTCTAAACTTCCAAAATTCTCCAACGATGCCGAAACTAACCAAACCACGCCCGAATGACCTGAAATTTTGCACACACGTCACAATTGATGCTACGAACCTATTCCAACTTCCGGAATTCCATTCTGACCCCGATATCACATTTTCTACTGTCGACCGGAAATTGCCAAATTTCTAATTTTGCCAATTCAAGCCTAAATCTACTGCGGACCTCCAAAACGCATTCCGGACGCGCTCACCATACAAAGTTGTTGACATCATCCATGACTCATTCCGGGATTGTTTGCACAAAATTCAAACCTCCGGTAAACTCTTACCGCTTAAGCTTCAAAATTTAAGATCCCTCTTCAAATTAGACTCCGGATCATCTGGTAACTAAATCCAACCACGCACGTAGGTCGATATACTCAATGTGAAGATGTTCATAACCTTACGCCACCGAATGGAGCTTAAATTCTCAAAATGACCGGATGGGTCGTTACATTCTCCCCCTCTTAAAACAATCGTTCGTCCTCGAACGTGCCAAGATTCACCTAGAACTCACCCAATCACTGAAGACACATTTCCAACACACATCTGCGGGTGATCCCACGTCACCCCAATCTACATAGGCCCGATCACACAACCTCCATTACAATTTAGGTTTCTTATCACCACCAATAAGCCTTATACCTCAATTTCTCACCTTCTACTCATTTTCAAAATACCCGATTCTAAATACATATCCGACATCAACCTCAACCAGCTGAATTCATCCATGACTACACACATAAGGTACGACCACACATTATAGCACACCGCACATAGGCCCATAATACACTTTTGATCATAATAGCTGCCCGAAATCAATTAGCACTCGCACTTAGCCTCATATATGAAAGAACTCTGTTTCCAAGCCCCATAACACTGAAAATGATGCAAATAACACGGAGACCTCATCGTTAGACACCCAAATCACCAAGCCACAACTAACACCCCCGGGCACACACTCCGCAAGCTAAAGCTAAAGAAGTGCATAACGAAAATAACTGAATATGAAAAGAGAATCACATAAGGAAACTATCAAACAAGCCCACAGGCACAACTCTCTATCAATACTGACTTATAAAAGCAATATAACAAATATGAAGTAAAGCATATGAACAATTCACAAGGATCCCATCCTGATAAAATTTCCACCGCGGTACTCAGCTCGGTCCAAACATATCGAATCACAAACTATCACGAGGACCTCGTCCTCAACTCTAAATCACATACTGAAAATATATCATACCAATTGAAATCCCTCACTAACTCATCTCGACTGATAAAATCATAACGCTCACTGAACTCACATCCCGATATAGTATCAAATCACAGCTCGTAAATAAAATACTTAGGAAAAATCACATTAAGCCTACCATGACAATAACAAGGACTTACTTCTAGTCTCACCACTCTCAATGATGAATGAAAACAACGATGGATACGTGCTACCACTTTTAGAATCTCGCAACGCGAGCAGTCATGAAAAATAGAGTGCAAAGTATGAAACTCACTCCTAAATGAAACAACAAAATAAGGGAACTCGTCCCGACCAGCAGAACTATATAATGAAATACAATTGGTGCCTCTATGTAACACATCAAAACATACATGTGTGATAATATTTGACACGACGGCCTCCAACCCACTATATGAAACACATCAACAGGTCAGGCCTCCCCTCTTGGGCGCCCTCTACTCAATTGAATACCCTGTTGTGACACCTAACTGAATCCTGGAACAATCTCTCACCCTGTGACTGGTATCTCCACACTTAAAATGACCTATGTGCTGACATGGCTGTGGAAATTTTACAACACGAGTACCCTGAGACCCATGAGCACCTGAAAACCCATGCGAAGTCGGTAATGCAAACCGAACTGGTTGACCCAACAAACCTCTACCGTGTGGTGCCCTGCTTCCATAATGAGGACCAGTAGATTTCTCCGGTCTACGAGGCCTCCTCGCCTCCTTGTAATCTCTCTCCTGAACTCGTTTGTCCTCTCGATCCCGGTCCCACATGCCCTTTAATAGGCGAGCGATCCCTACTACCTGTTGAACGAGACGTCTGACTCCAACTCTCGAGTCATACTGAACCGAACGTCATTCCTGAGTCCCTTAATGAATCTACGGTCTCTCCCCCTAACTGAAACAACCAAGTGAGGTGCATATCTGGCCAACTTACTGAGTTTGCCGGCATGCTTCAATACCGACATAGTGCCCTGGTGCAACTGCTCAAACTCGATGCGCCATGCCCTTCGGAGGGACTGAGGTGCAAACTCTCTCTAGAACATCTCTGAAATGAACCCTTGTAAGTGAGGTTGATTCAGTCGGGCTACAACTCATATGCCCGCCATCACTGATAAGCCACTCCTCTAAGCTGAGACGTGACAAAAACAACCCCGCCCGTCTCTACAATACCTGAAGTATGAAGAATGCAGGGACACCCCTCTAAGAAACCCTAAGCATCATCGGTCACCAATTCACTGAAAGATAGGAGGGTGGTACTTCTTGTACCTCTCAAGTCTAAGTTGTCCTTCCTCCGATGCCGCTGCCCTAACAACGGGATGAACTGAAACAATATGATGTGCTGCTATGACACCTGGACCTGACCATCATGATCTCGCTGCTCTAGAGTGTAGGTTGCGGGAGTTTGAACTCCTCTCCCGATTTGTGAAGTAGCTAGTGCACCCGGAATCAATCTCAACGGAGTCATTGTACCAATTATACTCAGAAATTGCGCCTAGGTCTCCTGAAGTTCGGGCGTAACAACAGGCGTCTCAGGTACCTGTTCCCCAACTGGAACTGTTGGCGGCTCCTCAATGGCTTCTCTGATAGGTATCCTAACTGCGGCATGTGCTCCTCGTTGGCCTCTTCTTCTACCCCAAGCGACGTCCATCTCGGGGTAACATCATCAGGAACCGTAGTTCGTATCCTCACCATCGGTGAGAGAATGGAACGACAAATTTCAAGTTTCAAGATCAAGGAACTCACACGATGGGAATAAATGAAGTGAAATTGTCCTAATAGTTCCTTAGCCACTCGAAGATAAATGCAGACGTCTCCGTACCGATTCGCAAGACTCTACTGAACTCGCTTATGACTCGTAGCACCTATGAACCTAGGGCTCTGATAGCAACTTGTCACGACCCAATATTGCCTCCGTTAGGTATCGTGATGGCACCTAGTCTTAAGGACTAGGTAAGCCTATTAATAAAAACATCAAATTATAATACAAGAATCGATTAAGTGCTTTTTGAAATAAATCTCAACATTTTACACTTTTCCCAAAACCCGGTAAGTATAAGCATAAGCTTTAAAGAGATTACACTAACATTTCCTAAAATATTGCAGTTCAGAATTAAATACAACAGTGCAACAGAATGATAAGATGGTGACTCCGAAAACGCGAATGTTGGAGCGGTTTTGCCTTGAGTCGCCACAACAGCAACCACGCTACTAGCTATCGATCGACCGGCTATGCAAAACCTGGAATCTGCACAAAAATGTGCAGAAGTGTAGAATGATCACACCACAGCGGTGCCCAGTAAGTATCAAGACTAACCTCGGTGAAGTAGTGACGAGGACTAGTCAGGACACCCACTGGTCTAATAAATCAAACAAACATAAATATGGGAATAACAGAATGTAACGTCTATCTAATGACTACACAATGTAGTTAACACATAACAAATTCGAGCGGAAGGAAAATATAGCAAAATACAATGAAGCATCATAATAATACACAGGAGGATGGACGGGAACACAACCCGAAAACTGAAAACCCCAATATGGTTAGAACAAGTAATAATTCAGCCTGCAACAGTTTCCACGTCAGGCCTTAACCAACAACTCCAAGTGTTTTTATAAAATACTTCGAGTGTAAACCTTCACCCGTAAATTCATATTGAAAGCTTTGAATATAATCATTCCAAGTAGAAAATTTCTTTGAAATATACTTTCTCCGAACATATATATACATATATATATATATATATATATATATATACATTTTTAGAAAGAGAAATCTTCAAACATGGTTCCTTCAAAATAGATGCTTTTCAAATATACTTTCCCAATAAATGCCTTTCAAACATCGTTTTCTGCAAGACAAATGCTTTTCAAATACACCTTTGAAATAGAAGTCTTTCAGACATAGTTTTCTTCAAGATAAATGCTTTTCAGCTATACTTTTCAATACATATCTTTCGATCATAATCTCTTCAGGATAAATCAACCGGAACTCCGTCCATAACTCAGAATTTGTCCTGCAGTACAGGGGGAAAGCTCCCGGAATACGTCTGTAGTCCCAATTTAAATATGCAATGCAGTATAGGGGGAAAGCTCCCGGAATATGTCCGTAGTCCCAATTTAAATATGCAATGCAGTACAGGGGGAAAGCTCACAGAATACGTCCGTAGTCCCAATTTAAATATGCAATTCAGCCAACAGAGAGAACAACTAGAACACGACAGAAACATCGTACATTGCCACAACAATCACAAAAGCAACAGAAGACAAAAATGCCAAGTGCGACGAGAAAATCAATACAAGAACTTAAATCAAATTAATGGTAAAACTCACTCACAAGAAGTAGCCACTGAAGGGAATGCAAAGCACAAAGAGAAACCAATGTAACAAGGGGAAAAGAAAGCAAGTATAGCAATGATTCTCAATATTCAAGTTCACAACAAGAAGAAACCAAATCATCCGGGCAAGGGAAAAAGGCTATAACCAATCTTGCTTAAACAATTAGCTTCATTGAATAAAACTCAGCTTGAACAATACTCAGTAATAGGCAACACCAAGAGGATACCACCAACATGGATGATTATCACACTAAACCTAAGTAGCACTTAAGGGAAAATAATATAAATCACAGTATACGACTCACGGGCATGCTTGACACCAACGAACAGATATTCTAATTACGGCTAAACAATTATAGGGCTAAATAATACTAATTCTAGTCAATTAGGCAGTTTATGAAGAAAATATAGCATGATGGTAGAAGAGGTAAATATTCAGTTAAGTCAATTAAGATCAAGTAAACAGCAAAGGGAGACTAAAAGCACAAAAATCTCATTTAAGCATGAAAAGATGAAACTAACAACTAGAAACTTAGTCATAACAATTACAAATTCATACACATGGAATATAAGGACCTAAGAACCCTAAAAGGCCAAATTCATACAAATAAGTCCGAGTACGCACTCGTCATCTCGCGTACACGGGCTACAATCAACATAGAAGACTCAATTCCTAAGGGGTAGTTCCCACACACAAGGTTAGGCAAGATACTTACCTCGAAGACGACAACCCGGTACTCTAAAATGGACTTCTCAGGTTAAAAGACCTCCGGACTGCTCAAATCCAACAATAACAACTCCAAAACACACATAAATCGTATAAGGATCTCTTCCGAATAATAAAGTTTCAATCTTTAAAAAAATATATAAATCGACCCAAAAGTCGACCCTCAGGCCCGAACCTCGGAACCCACCAAATTTTACAAAATCCGAATACCCATTACAATACGAGTTCAACCATACAAAATTTATCAAATTCCGATACCATTTGGTCCCTAAAATCACGATTTTTCATTTAAGAGGTTTTCTTTTCAGACCCACATTTTCTTCAACCCAAAACACAATTTAAATGGTAAAATCATGGAATATATGTAAATCTAGGTGAAGAACACTTACCCACTCGATTAGTTTGAAAATCCTCAAAAATCGCTCCCAAATTTGAAGTCCAAAGTTCAAAATGTGAAGAAAAATGGCTAACCTTCGTTTATAAGTACCTGCCCTGGACTTCCGCACCTGCGACCACTTAACCGCATCTGCGCAACCGCAGGTGCGCGAGTCCAACCACACCTACACTCCTCCTCGCACCTGCGCCTCAGAGACCGCTTCTGCGGGGACCGAACATGTGCCCTAATATTCCGCACCTGCGGAGGCTGCCCAGTCCGCTTATTCTCGTACCTGCGTGACCATTTCCGTACCTGCATAGCTCGCACCTGTGGTTCCCTATCCGCAGGTGCGGCCACACGAGAACACTAGCACCAGCTGCATTTTCCAACTTCAAACTTCCCGTTAACCATCTGAATTCGTCCTGAGCCCCTCAGGTCCTCAACCAACTTCACCAATAGGTCACATATCAACACACTAACTTAGTCGAACCTTTGGAACACCCAAAATAATACCAAAACACCGAATTAATCCTGAATCCAAGCCTAAGGCTTTCTAAACTTCCAAAATTCGCCAATGATGCCGAAACCAACCAAACCACGTCCGAATGACCTGAAATTTTGCACACACGTCACAATTGGTTCTACTAACTTATTCCAACTTCCCGGTATCACATTTTCTACTGCCGACCGAAAATCGCCAAATTTCAAATTTCGCCAATTCAAGCCTAAATCTGCTATGGACCTCCAAAATGCATTCGGGACGCAATCCTAAGCCAAAACTCACCATACGAATATGTTGACATCATCCATGACTCATTCTGGGACCATTTGCACAAAAGTCAAACCTTCAGTTAAATCTCACCGCTTAAGCTTCAAAATTTAAGATCCCTCTTCATATTCGACTCTGGATCATCCGGTAACTGAATCCAACCATGCAAGCAGGTTGATATACTCAATGTGAAGTTGTTCATGAACTTACGGCACCGAACATTCTTAAATTCTCAAAACGATTAGCCGGGCCATTACACTGTGAGGATTGAGTGACTGGAGAACTGAGTGACTGGGAGGACTGAGTTAATTGATACTCTGAGAGTATGCATATGGTTTTATCACTGAGTTGCAACTCATTTGACATGCACACTTGACATATATGCATAGACATACATTGTTTCTCATGCTTTACGGTTTCAGGTTATTCATGACTTCTCTTACATATCGACATATAGGAATAGCGATATATTTTACACAAGATATCTGGAAAGAAAATGAAGCATCTTATTTATTGGTGAAAGGATTTTTGGGAAAAATTGTCACGACCCAAAATCGGTTCAGGTCATGATGGCACCTAACAGCGAGGTTAGGCAAGCCAACGTACAACTATAACAATAAATGTGCGGAATACAATCAATGGTATGGGGTAAGGCCGTAGAAACAAGTTGAGCCACAGTTAGGCCCAATATATACAACCCCAAATTACCAACATAACTACAAC